>CM035440.1:46401631-46564131 GCA_020310875.1 Ceratopteris richardii
TGGCATAGGCCAAGAGCCGGTGCTCAAGGATGTCGACAGGCGAAAGTCCAGATCAACGTCATCTGTTTGTCCGAACAAGGTGCTGCTGCCATTGTGAACATCGGCACTTTCGTGACGTTCAACAGGACGGCCATGGCTACAGCGTGAACCTGTTTGGGGAAGAAGGCTCTGTCGTGGGCCTGCAAGGATAGTTCTGCCAGTGATCAGGTTCCTGAAGAATAGGATCCCTGACTGAACGCGTACAATTAAGAATTTGTAAGCAATGGAGCAGACGAACAACAGATGAAGAGAAGAGACTGAGGTGGAGATGGTGCTGACCTTGAGATCCAAGCATTGCTCCCACCCAGCAGGACTGGGTGAACCAAACCGCTGGTGGAGAAGTATGCCACTCGCATTCTGCACTATGTGCTGAAGTGAGCCATGGATGAGCAGCTCAGAATGTTCATCTTCTGCGGTGAGACCCAACCGCAGGTCTAGGCTAACCATTCGACTACACCGACTCCAACTTGATCTCTGTTTGTTGCTGGCTAAAAGCAGCTCACCAATGACACAGCGCGCGTCACGGTATGAGTACGATTCTGTTCGCTCATCGCCTCATCAGAGGCTCTCTCTCTCTCTCACACACACACACACGACAGACATGGAAGATCAATGATATAGAATGCATACGTAGCCAGAGGCGGAAGGCGCAACAGACGCCATGGGAGATCAACGATCTAGAATGCCGACTTCGACAGCCATAGCCACTGCGTTTCCGCTGGCGGTTATCTAACGCAAAAGCGATAGAGAAAAGCAGAAAAGCACAAAAGCAGCCGGCCTTAAATAGGGAGAGAGGCTGTGTGTGTGTGTGTGCGCTTTTATGTACGTTAGTCTTTGTGAGTGTGTGTTCCAGAGAGAGGCTGTGTGTGTGTTAGAGAGATGTGTGTGTGTTAGAGAGAAGGTGGTCAGTGGCACATTCATACCATGTTTAATGAAGCCCCGTGGGTGATCTCACTCATCTTCATTTTTGCTGCACTTCACAACAACATCACGGGCCCACCTCTGTCTATCCATATATAGTTGGCTTCTAGCAATGAGAATCCTTTTATTACTGTTCCTCTTTCTAACCTCCTCAGCTACTCCAGCTTTTTCATAAACAGGGTCACTTGCTCCCTACTTCTTCAATTGACATTTGCCATTACTTGCCCAAATCCCAGGGTTGAATTTGAGATCATGTGAATTGATGTAAAGAAGTGAGCTCCTACTTTCCTCCTCACACTTGTTCATGTCAAGGGCATGTGGTGTAGCTTAACACTTTGAGTCTCTCGGTTGAAGGGCATGTGGTGTAGTGGTGACACTTTGAGTTTCTAGGTTGAAAGCATGTGGTGTAGTGGTAACACTTCGAGTTTCTAGATTGAAGTCTACAGTTTCAGAGGTAAGGTTCAGTTTTACACTTTAACATTGTTCATATCGGATAAAGAAAATGCTTTGGATATGTGTGTGTGTTGTTTTCCAAAAATCAAGCTAAAAAATAAAGGTAAGCCAAAGACATAACTTTCAAGAAAAAAAAAAAGAAAAAAAGGCACTTGTTCATGTAGTGAAGCTTAAGTCCTGCATCCATGTAAAGGAAGAATGTTCTTATTTGCCCAAAAAAGTAACATTTTCCTCAAAAGGCGCATGGTGAAAAGCAAAAGCGAAAAAGGATGTTTAGTATGTGAAAAACAAAAGCGAAAAGAGATGTTTTTAGAGATATTTTAATCTTTCTTTTTGTATGTGTCCCACCATCAAAAGGGTTTCAATCATTTAATAAACCTATCATTGACCCTTTCTTTTATATGATCAATCACCATCAAAGACTTAAAGAGTGTGAAGTGACACACGACTTGACACATGATATTGTGAATGAAAAAGAAGTCCAAATGCATGTTAAAGAAATGTCCCTCTTAGGCCTAAATTTGAGGGAAAGGACAAGAGGTTTTCATATGAAAAGAAAAAATGTTGCATCTACCTTCCATATATATATATATATATATATATATATATATATATATATATATATATATATATATATATGACAAACAAATTACAATTTTTTGAAGGAATTACGAAAGAGCTTACTCTTCCAAACTTTAATTAATAAAAATTATAGTTATACAAGTGAATGGGCCTAGCACCCATGGGACCCCCCGATATCCCACAAAGCAGAGGTTGCTTATAGATTACTAGAGAATTTTACAAACAAGGTTGAAACAAATTACAATTTTTTTAAGGAATTACGAAAGAGCTTACTCTTCCAAACTTTAATTAATAAAAATTATAGTTATACAAGTGAATGGGCCTAGCACCCATGGGACCCCCCGATATCCCACAAAGTAGAGGTTGCTTATAGATTACTAGAGAATTTTACAAACAAGGTTGATAACTCTCTCGTCCCCCTCATGTGGGGCTCACTTGGTTTTAATCTTCTTTCTCTCTAGGAAGAACACTCTATGATGTTTCAAGGGCAAGGGCTTCTTCCAATTGGAAGTTCTTTTGCCTAAAAGGGAAAGAGATTTTTCGATCAACCATTCTTTAGGAGGGCTTCCAAAGTTGGTTGCACACCTCTCTTTCCATATTTTCCATAGTCTCCCCTCTTATAGCATTCCACACTGCTGAGGAACATCCGGTTGCTTCACCCAACAAAGCTTGCTTCAAGTTGATTTGTCCCTCTAACAACATGATTCTCTCAAGGGCCTACCCGATGGATATAGATTTGGGGCACGAATAAAAGAGGTGTCCCAAGTCTTCCATGCTAGGAAGGCATCTTTTGCACCACGAGGGGTCCCACTTTTACATTGGTCCAGATTCCACTGTGTAGGATTTGCCACATAAGCAATTTCAATGTCCTCCATTTTCAATGTACAAATTTTTTAAATGTCCTCCATTTTCAATGAGCAATTTTTAATTTATTTTTTGTTTTTTTTAAATGGAGGTTCGACTGAGGCCTATTCCCACGGGCTTTAACGTTGAAATTGCAACTGTACAAGGAAGGGCATAGTACCCATGGGACCTCCTTATCCCACAAGAATAGGGGTTTACATAGCTGTGTTAAACTACGATCACAACTACTACGGGGCACAATAGATGGTGGCACATCAACCACATGATACATCATTCCAATGTCATACATGTCCCTCACATGTTGCCGGTGGGGGTTGAACCCTCGCCCCTGCCTCAAGAGACGAGCGACCCAACCACCTGGATATCAGCCTGAGACAATGAACAAATTTTTCAAATGTCCTCCATTTTCCTACATTAATGGGAGGCACACTTGAATTATATCACCCCTAGCAATTTCAATTACTAGCCATGACGTTATTGTTTTTCCTGAAGCTTCTCTCTAATATTGATTGGAATCACCTCACTTAATGAACGCACCAAGAAGACCATTCCTTCGTTAAATGCTTATAGCTCTATAAAAGACTCATGCTTCTTTTTTCATTCTTCATCAATGCTCTTGATGGAAGTGTCTCATGGCCATGGGTTTCAATTTAAGAAGTCACTTTTTTATCTCACCACAAAGATGAGGCTCTATCCTATCCTTTTTAAACCCATGGACCAAGCACTAAATGAAAATTATATTTTTTATGGATAAATAATATTTACTACATCTTCTTCTCCAAAAAAAAAAGTTTGAGAGAGTTATATTCTTTGATTTTTGTGGCTGAACTTGTGATCAGCATAGATTGTGTAAGGCTACGAGAAGAAACATGTTTATTTTTTCCTCTTCTATATTGATCGACTTTTGGAACAGTATTTCTTACCCGAAGATGGGCTAAGCATGAACAATATCTCTTACATGAAGATGGGCTAAGCATGAACAATATCTCTTACATGAAGATGGGCTAAGCATGAATCAACTTGTATTACAATAAGATAATGGCATAGTTTGATGTATTGATCTGTTTCTTTATGAACATCTTTTGTATTTCTGAGTTTATATCTTGTATGCACTTAAAAAAGTTCTCAAAACCATTATATTTGCATAATTTGGGAGCTAAATTCTCAAGATTAACGCCCAAATGCATTATCCACATCACATAATACTTCCAAAAAAAGTTAAGTGAGAAACTCTTAGACATCAAGTGCGATTTGCAATTCTGCATGAAAGTGAAGGAATTTAGTTCATGAAAACATATTTTTGCATTTTGTGGCTGTTGTCAATGACAGCTAAGTTCGGAATGTTGAAGGCACGTTGGAATGGGCAAGGTTGAGATATTGTGGTTGCTTCTTTGACAAGAGTGGTAGTATACATTTCATCCAATTTCATAGGATTGGCATACCACACTTTTCATGTTCGAATGATCAAAATAGTCACACCATCTTTGTTCCACCTCATGTGTTGGAATTATAATGGGCCACTTGTTCCATACAATTGTATTGTGGATTTGCAAGTACAAGAATGATGTCTTACCATTCAATAAAGCTATTTTTAAGACCAACTAATGCATCTTCCAACCTCATTGGGAAGCCCAGGCAACCATAGTATAAATGGTATTCATGTGTGAAGTAGATGCGAAAATTACCTCATAGTCAATGCCATATTGTTGTGCATATCCTTTGGCAACCAATCTAGGTTTGTAGTGATCAATGCTACCATTGACTTTCTCTTAATCTTGTAAACCCACTTTGTACCAATGACATTTTTTCCTCTTGGCAATTCACATAAATCCCAAGTACCATTCCTATGTATTGAATCCATTTTTGATTGCATAGCACTCATACAATGTGGATCCTCACATGCATCTTCAAAAGTAAGTGGCTCTTCATTACATGTTGTTGCAGTAAGAGAATAATCCAAAGTTACTTGATGCATGGCGAGAGCTTGATCTTGTTCTACCAAGTAAAGGTGCACTCAATTTGTTGTCTTGCAAAGTTTGTTTCAACCACTTTGGCATAGTATGTGTAGTCTTGAAATACATTTTTCCATTATGTAATACATCGTCAACATGCACATTAGGCATGGGCTGAATTTCATGCTCATTTTCAGCATTACTTTTGACCATTTTTGGTTGAAACACATGTTTGGCTGGATGTTCTCTACATTTTCAACTCTATTTTGTTGAAATTTTTCAGCCCGTTGAGCCTGAGTTGGCTGGTCTACATGGCCAAAGTCAAGTGCACCACTTTGGAGTAAAGGCATGAGTGTATCAAACACATCTTGTGAGCTAAGTGTTGGATTTTTTTTTTGCATTCAAGTAGAGGAAAAACTAAATTTTCAACAAATACCACATCTCAAATCACACTAATTGTGTTCATCAATGGATGGTACAAACAATATCTCTTACTTTCAATGTTATAACCAACAAATATACATTTCTCTACCTTATGATCAAGTTTGTGATGTTGTTGTGATGGCGCAATAGCATATGCCAAACAACCAAACACCCGCATATGACTAACCATAGGCTTATGTCTATTCCAAGCCTCATAGGATGTGATGACTCTCAATGCTTTTCTAGGGTAATGATTCAACATATAGAACACATGACCGCTTCCATGCAAAAATTGTCAAGAAGGTGCTTTCCTTTAACCATACATCATGTCATTTCAGGGTGTTCTATTTTTATGCTTGATAACACCATTTCATAGAGGTGTATATGGCATCATACATTGGTGTGAAATTCCTCTTTCATGAAGAAAAGCATTAAACTCATGTGACATGTATTCACTACCACAATCTCTATGTAGAGTCAAAAAGCTCATTTTGAGAAAAAAATTTAGCTATTGCTAAAAATTTTTTGAAGCAAAAACGTATCTCATTCTTTGTTTTCATAGGATACAACCATGTATGGTGAGTAGCATCATCAATGAAGGTAACAAAATATACATGATTTCTAAAAGATGGAGTCTTGATGGGACCACATACATCACTATGAACAAACTGAAATTTTCTCGTAGTGTGTGTATGACTATCTTCTGGAAAAGAGGCATGATGCATTTTTCCAAGAATGCAACCTTCACATGCATGCTTTTCAATGGACTCAATTGTTGGAAAACCAATAAACATGTCATTCTTTTGCAAGTAAAGCAAACTGTTAAAGTTCAAGTGACCAAAACGAGCATGCCAAAGCTCCATTTCAGCCATGCAAGAAGTATGAGCAACCAAGGCATTTAAGGAATCCATCTTGTATGTATCTATGCAATACAAACCATTAAATAATGTACTGAACATCATGGTAATATCATCATTGCTGAAATCATGAACCATACACTTGTCATCAACAAAGTGTACATGAAGTCTAGCTTTGGCAATCAAAGGAACTAAAAGTAAGTTCTTCTTGATATTGAGTAAATACAATGCATTACTTAAGAGAGTCACACCTCTGTTGGTAGTGATAAGCTCAATTGCTCTTACTCCAATGATAGGATAAGAGGCATTGTTTGTACACCACATTTCCTCCTTTGGGTGCATCTTTCAAAGGTGCAAAAAACCTTTTGCATGAAGTTATGTGCTTTGAAGCACCACTATCAAAGCACCAATCCGAATCATCCTCACTCACCACCATACATTTAGAATGCAATGATGCATCATAATGACATGTAACAACACATGCCCAAAAATATTGAGCCATGTTGGCTTCATCATTCTTTGCATTTGAAAAATTTTCAACAATAGACATGTCGGATTCCTTCTTCTTAGCAAGATTTCTACACTCATCATTAGTGTGACCAACCTTCCAACAATATTTTCATCTCTTCTTCTTTTGCAAATTAGCATCATATAGAGGAATGAGTGGAAGAGGAAGATTGAGGCTTTGATTTTGATGAACCCAAAGTTGAACAATACTTGTTTTTCCCTTTTTGTGAGATTGCAAGTGCTTTTGTTCCATCAATCAAACCATTCTATTTACCCTAGATTGCTCTTCTTGCAAAAGAAGAGACACAACTTCATCAGATGCATACATATTTGGATTCCCTTTTGCAACCAAACAAAGTGTAGTGGGAAAGCTTTGAAAAGATTCTCACAATCCTTTCAACAATGTAGAGATGAGTGATGCATCCAAAATAATCTCATCTATGTTTGCGAATTGTTCTTTCAAGTCCTTGATGCAGGTCACATACACATCTAGAGATGCATCTTCATCCATAAATACATCCTCAAGTTGCTTCCTCAAGTATTCAATGCATGAGAACTACTGTCCAAGTGGAGAAGGTGTAGATGAGCTCTGCGACGGATGGCTATGGTGGATCAATGTGTATCATCATCAATCGAAAGCGTGTCAATGTGTAAGGACTTCTCTGTTGTAGTTGTTGGAGGACGGAGAGTGCTTTCGCTGTGCTTTTTCTGTGGGTGGTCGGAGAGTCAGGTGTCTATCGCGGATTGAGGCTATCGTGGCGAGCTCAGTCTATCGTGTGGCGAGCTAAGTCTATCGTGGAGTGTCTATCGTGGCGAGTTCAGTCAATCGCAGAGGTCAGTCTATCATGGAGCGTAGTATCTATCGCGAAGTGCAGTGTCTTTCGCGGCCACCTCAGTCAATCGCGGAGGTCACTCTCTGACGTGGAGCTCAGTCTATCGTGGAGCTCAGTTTATCGTGGCCAGCTCAGTCAATCGCGGAGGTCACTCTCTGACGTGGAGCTCAGTCTATCGCGGAGCTTCTGTCTATCATGTGTTGCGTGGCTCCTGGCTGCCCTGACTCCCGAGTAAGCTGGCTGATCTCTGTTGCGCCGCCAGCCTCATTTATTGTACGGCTAAGCCAGCAGCTCTTTGGGGAGTTAAAGAGTCGTGCTTTCACTTGTTTCTTCCCGGTTTTTGTGGAAATTTCATCCAACCAAAAGGAAACATAAACGATCAACCTTACTGAAGTGAAAGCTCGGTGTTCCTTTTAAATTTTTAGCATAGATAGATTAATCTAACCTATGAACGAGAGAAAGGTGGAATGATGGAGGTTGCATTGACGGGAGAGTACCCTTTTTCTTTGGAGCTTGCTATGCTGCAGTTTTTGGCATTTAAGAGGTTAAGTTAAGCCCATTCAAAAATCCGGCATTTAATAGTGAAAACTGATATTCTATAAAGGGAGGCCGGAAGGCCTTAGTCATGGATTTGGTGACCTCCTCACTTGTGAGAAGTGACCTGGCCCCTCCTCCGGGGGAGACTGGTAACCTAGCATCTTTGTTGGAGGGGGGATCTTGTGCCTCCCTTGGGGCCTCCGAGAGTGCTGAACCCCCCTTGGTCTCCCTCAGTAGATCCACAATTCTGTCAACTCAGGAGGAGCTCAAGAAAGTTTGCCTCGTCGGCCAAATGTTTGGCCCTAGGCCCCCGCTCGAAACTGTGCGACAGTGGCTTTGCAACGAGTGGTTCCCCCATGGGCTAATTGTTTGTAAATGTCAGTTCTTACTGGCAAGCCACATGTTGCTAGTCTTTGAAAATGAAGATATGGTGTTTTGAGCCCTAAGTGTCGGAACTTGGCAACTCGGCTGAGCGACCCTGTGCCTATTCCGATGGTCCCCTGATTTTACTCCCAACAAATCGAAATCGCTTCGATACTCGCTGTGGGTTGAGCTCCCTAACCTGCCATACTTCTTGTACAACTTCGTGTGGGACATTGTTTCTCCTATTGGCAAGCCATTGGCCTCTCACGAGGACATTGGTGGTCTCATTTATGAAGGTGCAAGACACTCGTTCAACGCTCGGTGGCACCCTCAGATCTGTGTCGAGGCTGACCTCAGCATGCCGCTTCCATTGAAGATCAAAGTGGACTTGGGCGAAGGGGATGTATGGGAGCAAGACATCATTTACAAAAACCTTCCCAATGCGTGCTTTCGTTGTGGCCAACAAGGTCATAGGATTAAAGATTGCCCTTTGAGACAAAAAAGCAAGCGAAATCAAGAAGCCTCCAAAAATGCTCAAGACATCAAAGGCGCTTTGACCCACTCGACGAATGAAGAGGAAGGCAAGGGCCCCCTTAATCCTGAAGCTGAAGCAGATGGGTTCATCGAAGTCAGAAGAAGAAGGAAAAAAAGCCCTAGGGCGACTTCTGAGCAAAACAACATTTCAGTTACCCCCTCTAGCAATTTGTATTGCAATTTGGAAAAGGAGATCAATGAGTTTGACTACCCAGGTGGGAACCAACTTGAGGTGGACACCAACGACAAAGCCCTAGAGATCCCTGACAATAAAGACACCTCCGAGGAGGGCTACACTACAAGCAAAGAAGTCGGCTTTACCACTAGTAACGAAGATAACATGGATAGTGAAAGTTCCATCATCGGATCGACTATTCCAGAAATGGTGTCGAAAACGGTGCCCAAGTCTTCCCAGCAGGAGGCATCCCGCAAAGGAAAACAACCTATGGAGCTACCCTGGAAAAGCCCCCACAAGAACCTATTGTTAATTCGGGATCCGATCCCAACGAAAAAGAAAGATGAATCCAAGAAAAGAAAGGACAAAGCTCCCTCCTGCAAAGAGGGCTCATTACGACAATGATCATCATCTCGCTAAACGCTAGAGGGCTAACCGACCCCTCAAGAGCGACCATCATTGGTCAATGGCTTCGTGACATTAGCCTAAACCCAGCATTTATATGTATGCAAGAGATTAAAATTGAGGGCGAAGACCTCCAAAAACGGCTTAGACATGTCTCCTCGACCCATGTTTGGATTTCAACGGCGCACCAGCGGGGGTCCGGTGGAACGGTAATTGACATTAATCAACTCTGGTTTGAAAAGCTTGAGAAATCCATTGAAGATGAAAGCCATCAATGGATTGCTGTTTCTTTTGGTGCTCCTCTTTGTTTTACTCTAGTTTCTTTGTACGCCCCTAACGGGGAATTAGAGAGACTGAACACTTGGGCCTCCTTGGACTCGCTTCCCCACAACATGCTTATTTGTGGTGACTTCAACATGGTGGAGGACCCTATGGACAGATGGATGGGCAAGGGCAGGGTCATCGATAGTCAGGAGAAAGAAACGTGGGACAAAACCAAACTACACTTGGATTTGGTCGAATTCAAAGACTCGAATGGCTTTTCTTGGTCAAATCTCCAAGCGGGCGAGGACCTGAGGAAAGCTAGACTTGATAGATGCTACATCTCTCAGAGTTTTACTCATCAGTGGGGCCACCCTTCCCTTGCACAACGCACCGACCTCACCATCTCTGATCACTACCCGATCGTTATCACTTTCCAACCTTCCAACAAGATCTGTAAGGCTCCTTGGTTCCATGCCAGTGCGCACACCTTCTCTCCCCTCCGTGCATCAAGAAATTGCTGATGTGTGGAAGGAGGCGTTCACCTCCGGCTTGTCCCTAGCCAAGTGCTGGAGAAGTGTGGTCGATAAGTCTCGACAGATCATGATTAGATCTAGGAAGATGCTCGAGACTGTGCGGCGGGCTCGTAGAGAAGCTCTTTATCACAGACTCTGGAGGCTCGAGGAGGAAGTGAACAAAGGAAAATCTCAATCCCAGAAAGATCTTCAAAAAATCACAGCTCTGTTGAGATACAAGGAAGAAATACAAAGGAAAAATTTGCAAATTTTCTTCAAGGAGTGGTGGGCTGGCAAAGCCGACAAACCCACCAAAGAGATGTGTCGTATCCTTAAAAGGAAACATAACAGAGAATCAATCCCCTTATTGCTAGACTTAAATGGCAATGTATGCAATACGGAAGAAGATAATTTTGGGATCATTGAAGGGCACTTCACGAGACTCCTGGGGACCTCGAACCCCCTCTCCCACCATAGAAGGGACTGTATGGCAGCCATATCTAGGGTTTCCCCCCGCAGGATACCACTCAACCTTCGCTCCCTGCTACATGCCCCTATCTCTGAAGCAGAAATCATTGAGGTCATTGATGCCCTCCCTCTCGGTAAAAGCCCGGGACCCGATGGGCTCACTAATGAGTTCTTTAAATCCTTCAAGTTGGTGGTTGCCACCCCTCTTTGTCTGGTTTGGCAAGAGGTGCTCAAGTTTGGTGCACTTCCTTCTTGTCTCAACAATGGTATTATCAAGTTAATACACAAAAAAAGGGGAAAAGAATAGAATAGAGAACTGGCGTCCTATTACGATGCTCCAAACAGGATACAAGATCATCACCAAAGTCATTGCCAACAGAATCTCTTGCCACTTGAGAGCGTGGTTAAGCGAGGACCAAAAAGGTTTCATCGAAGGCAAGTCAATTTTGGAAACCATTATAGATATTTGGGAAGGTCTTGAATTTGCAAATGAGTCTAAACAAGACGTGGTCTTCCTCAAGATCGACTTTGATAAAGCCTACAACAGGCTAGAATGGGACTATATTTTGCAGTCGCTCCAAGATCTTGGATGTAGTCAGAATTTCACCAAGATGACCCTTCTTGGAAACGCATCGACCCAAATTAACATTAATGAAAAACTTTCGAAGGTGATCAAACTTAGAAGATCTATTAGACAAGGGTGCCCATTGGCTCCCCTTCTCTTTGCCATCGCCACAGAAGGGCTTAGTAGGCTTGTGGCACATCAGGTGGAAGCTGGTAATATCAAAGGCCTCCGTTTGCCTCAGGACCACAGTCAAATCACCATGAGACTTTTTGCCGATGATATGAACGCGTTTGTTCACAATGATAGTACCAGCCTGGAGACATTCTGGAGGTGTCTTGCTACTTTTTGTGAAGCCTCTAGATCCATAATCAACCACTCTAAGACCTCCTTTAGAGCTATTGTGGGGTCTCAGCCTGGCCTTCTCATTGAT
This sequence comes from Ceratopteris richardii, assembly GCA_020310875.1. Lineage (NCBI taxonomy): Eukaryota > Viridiplantae > Streptophyta > Polypodiopsida > Polypodiales > Pteridaceae > Ceratopteris > Ceratopteris richardii. The sequence goes on from CM035440.1 coordinate 46,413,316, forward strand.
CATGGCTGTCAAATCATTCTACAGGGCCAAATCTTTCGACTTCTTGGGATCCCCTTGGGGTTTGGCGTCTCTATGGAACATCGGTGGAACTGGCCAAACTCGAAAACAAGCTTAACTATTGGAGAGGTATGCAAATCAATCTTGCTGGTCGTGCTATGGTTATCAACACATTCCTCCTTTCTTCTACCATTTATTTCCTTTCTTGTTGGAAACCGAAAGAGCAAGATCTGTCCAAACTGGATAGTATTTGTAGAAACTTCCTTTGGATGGGCGATCACAATAGAAGGGGGGTGCCTAAAATCAAATGGTCCATCTGCACCAGCCATAGAGATAGTGGGGGACTTGGTATCCTGGACATTGGGTGCATGGCTAACAAACTGGCAGCCAAATGGATGATTAAGGCTTGGTGCAATGGGGAGGCCTCATGGGCCAAGTTGATCTTCAGAAACAAGAACGAGTTGGCTCTCATGGGTTGCCCAAATTGGAAGAATCTCAACATCTTGACCTTGTTGTTTTCCCCGATCCCCGTCTTCCCGAAAGGCTCTAATCTCGTGTGCTCCCTATGGAAGAGTTGGAATAAAGTCAAAAGCTACACAAGAATTAGTGAAGATTGGAAGTGGGCTGCCGGTATCAGACAAAAGGACTCTATCTGGTTTCCGATCCAATTCATCCGGAGTGTGGAACCTTGGAACATTCAAAATGCCAAGAAGTTATGGAACAAAGGCTTCAAAAAATGGAAACATCTCTGGAAACAAGACACCAACCGCTGGATCAACTTCGAGGATATTGACCCTTGCGTCAACATTTCGTACGAAGAATTGAACACTTTGCAAAGCAGATGTCTCTCCTGGGATCGACATAATACTCGCCTTCTCATGGGACACAACACATCGAGCTCACTTGGTCTCAAATGGCACAATGGGGATAGCCTATCAAAAATCCAGAACATCAAAGAAACGATTGACTATCAGGTTAACCTCAACAAGAAGTGGTGCCTGTCATGGACTCGGCTTCGGTGGGACATGAAGTTCATGGCTATCTGGCACCCCCTCATAGAAATCAAAAAGTCTGTCCTCTTATGGCAAATTCTTCATCATGGAATCTGGACAAACCTTAAGGCTAACAAACATTATGGGATTCCTCCCTGGTGCAAACACTGCTACCGGTCTCTCGAAGATGTTCCACACATCTTCTTTACCTGCCCCAACTCCAACAGACTCTGGCAGACGGTTGGAAAGAAAAATAGACTTCAGAAACATCTAAGTTGGCAGCAAGCCTTGCTGGGAGAAGCGATCGGCTGCTCCGCGACTCTCTAGAACGCCATCAGAGGGGAGGTCGTATGGAAAATCTAGCGGGAAAGATGTGCTTTCAACTTTGGTGACTCCCCCAAGGAGTGGTCAATTGAGAAAAGGATTGTTAACTGTAAGAAATCCCCCCCCTTCAGGCATCATCAAGTCCTACTTTTGATCAATAACAAGCTTAAACCCAAGTGGGCCCCTCATGAGGGTGATGAGAGGGTGATTAACCTTCTTTGTAAAGCCATCTAAGCTCTATAAAAGCTTCCCCTGCTTTGTGGGATTTGGGGGGTCCCGTGGGCACTAGTCCCCTTCTCTTGTACTTTTCTCTTGTACTTTTCTTTATTTAATTCAAGTCCGAGAGAGTAGGCTAATGCCGAACATCCTTTATATTAAAAAAAAGTATTCAATGCATGCTTCATTACGCACAACATACAAAGAAGCAAGAGTGTCCCATGCCTATCTTGATGTAGAACATGACCGAATGTGTAGAACATGACCGAATGTGTAGAACATGACCGAATGTGTAGAACTATATGATGCTTCACAAAAAGAAAATCAATGCATGAGCTTGAGCATCTTTTCCATCCCATCTAACTTGATCCTATGTAGGTGGAGAAGGATTAACCACTCTACTTGAAGAAGAAGCCCCATCTCTGATAGTAGACTGTGAAGTAGAAGAACCTATGGGTCTTTGATCTACATTTTCCACTATGTTCCATAGTTGTTTTGCAACAACTCTCATCATGTAAGATCACATTAGATAGTTTGTCCTATCAAGCTTATCTCAGCTTGAAGCATGCCATATAATTCATTCCTGCCCACCATTTCATGAAAGAGCAAGAATGTGACAAGATCTTTACTTCAATGAAAACTAAGATGAATGCTAAAATTTCAACTTACAGTCTGGAAACGCTTCTTTGCTACTGAAAATCATTGTTCTATGCTTTCTCTTCACATGGACTTGGGATCAAGTTTTGCTTTTCTTTGGTTTTGTCCATTCACCTCTTTGTTTCAGCCTGCTTTAGGCATTGACTTCTCAGGTTTGGATGTAACCTCCCTCCATGATCACTAAGATCATCAACATATTGATGATGGAGAAATTGTATCCTCTCCATAGAGGACATCTTTTTCCTATAAATGTCCCAAAATAGAAGTTTGGCTTCCTCTATTGTCAAACCAACATATATTTTTCACTCTTCATACATGAAGAACTACATTGTTGGATGCTCCTTGACAAGCTCTCTTCATGCTTCTATAGAGTGTGACCCTCCTATCACATAATACATATAATCTTCAACATTGGCCTCATTAAAGTCTTCTATTCTTTTGCAATGCTCTATGTCAACCATGACGAGAAAAGGAACGATAGTTACATGAGTATTTATCTTCATTTTCTTCTTAAGATTCTGAACATGAAGATTGTGGGGCTCTCTTATCTTGAGAGGTCACTTGCCTGTTGATGGGTCGATAGATGGCCTGTGAACTATATTAATTGGCCGATGGAAAAGTTGCCCTTTCCTTACAAGCTTAAGTCTCATGATCTCCTCCCTCATCTTATTCTAATATGTCACCAATATTCTTGATGCAAAGCTCTCCCCTAGGTGAAATGATCTCATCATTCAACTCAAAGCTTTGTGGTTGTTGATATATTTAGGTTGTGATGTGTGTGAACACACTAGGACCATCGCACTTTTTTCCCTCTTAGGAGGTTTTTTCCCCTAGCTTGTATACATGAATATTACCCTATTGGGCTACTTATCTTTGTACATTCTCTTGGTAATACATTCAGTATTATGTGTTGTGCTCCAAGCTTCTTCTTCTTCTTCCTTGTGTTGTTCACGTGTTTCCATAGACCTCAAACTCCAATAATTGATACCAAAGCACACCACCCCTTCATGTAGGGCGTTGTTGACACCCCTTCGGTCACAGTCTTAGAATTGCATGAAAATTGGTGAGCGTAATTAGAGCTTGTTTCAGCCTACAAAGACACTATCGTAGCACTTGTGCAAGCAATTTTATCTTTTTTACCAAAGATATATGCAGGTTTTGGTTCACCAGTATAAGCATCTCGAAGTCTGCTACAGGTTTAGCAGAAATCAACATGGTAATTCTTTTCAACTTTTTGAGACACAATCATTTTTTTGCATTCGGGTATTTTGGTCATTGGCCATGGTTGAAAGCATTGATGTATTCCGTATGTTGGGTACTGAGGATAAGTTTGGGGGTACCAATTACCCATTATGGGATTATATGATGCATCATGTAGTGGTTGCAAAAGGACTGTGGAATATTGTGCAGGGTGTTGAAAAACATCCAATTACACTTGGAAATACACTTGCTGAAGGTGATGCACATGGTGTTGAAGATGGTGATATTCCTCATGTTCCTATTTGTGTTGCAGTTCTTGCTGCACCTACTGCATATAAAATTTTTTGGGATGGTAGAGATGCTCATGCACATGCATTGATAGTCTTGTCTGTCAAACGTGCCATTATTCCTCACATTCGCTCTTGCAGAATAGCTAAGGATGCTTGGGTATACTTACCACTTTATACTAGGAAAAGAATGAGGCTCATGTTGCTTACCTTAAGAAATAGTTGGAGAGTGAGCACATGAATGAAGGAGATTCCATAGACAATTTTTTGACAAAGATCAAAGATTTGAAGGAACAATTGATTTCTACTCATGAAATCTTTCCTAACTGCTCACTTGTGCAGACTGTTCTGAATGGTCTTCCCAAATCATATCAGAGTTTTGCTTATACTCTTCATTTGATGATGAAAGGTAATCCAAATACCTTAACATTTGAGGATTTAGTCTCTGTTCTATTGCAGGAAGATCACTCTAGGCAGAACATGTCCATTATGCATGTTGCAAATCAAGCCGATAATTTGATAGTGGGGCAACTAAACATATTACCATGTAGCATAGTTTCTTCACTTCATTCGAGCCTACCCCTATAGGGAATACTATTACATGTGCCAACAACTCCTCTTATCCTATCATGGGAGTTGGTAAGCTTATTCTGACTATTGCTGATGGTAGGTCTTTTACATTTTTTGGATACTTTATTTGTGCCAAGGATCAAGGAGAATCTATTATCAGTTTTAGCGTTAGCCAAGATTGGCTTGGTTGTGAAATTTATTGATGACATATGTATAGTTCATTATTTGTCAAACGGTAATGTCATTATTGCTTCTGGCATTTTATGTCATGGGATGTATAAGCTCATAGACTATGAAAAATCTTTGAATGACTGAACATGTGCAGTACATGATTCTCAAGCTTTGTCAGATGCAAAGCTTTGGCATGCATGCTTTGGTCATTTGAATTGTGTTAGTTTGCTATGCCTACAAAATTCAAAATGGTGTCCTCTCTACCCAAGCTTGAGGCACCTGGGAACATGTCTGTGAAGGCTATATTTTGGGAAAAATGCAATGTTCCTCATTCCCAAAAGATGGTTCACTTCGAGCTACTAAAAAATTACAACTTGTTCATAGTGATGTTTGTGGTCCTATGCATACACCCTCTTTTGGAAACTATGTTTACTTTGTGACTTTCGTTGATGATTTTTACAGGCATGCATGGGTAAATTCATCGAAAGAAAAGTCTGAAGTGTTTATGTGCTTCAAACAATCTCTGGTTTTGGCTGAAAATCTTTCAGCATGTAAAATGGGCACCCTCCATTCAGATTGAGGGGGAATATATATATGTCTTCTAATTTTAATGCATTTCTCATTGAACATGTGATAAAACATTAGTGTACAGTGTTGTACACATCTCAACAGAATGAAGTTGCTGAACGGAAGAAAAGGTCACTCATGGAGATGGTGTATGGTCAAGAGTCAGGCTTTACCACAGTTTCTAGCATGAGGTTGTTATGTGTGCAACATATGCACTTAACAAGTGTCCCACTAAATCATGGCAGTCTATCACCCCATATGAGGCTTGGCATGGTTGCAAGCCATCTGTTGCTCACCTGTGTGTTTTTGGTTGTCTGGCATATGCATTAGTGCCTGAACAACAACCTAGGAAATTGGATGATAAAGCAGTGAAATGTATTTTTGTTGGGTACAATTCTAAAAAGAAAAGGCTATCATCTATATCATCCATAGACTAAATGCATTTTGGTTAGACATGATATTGTTTTTGTGGAAGATGCTATTCAACCATTAATTTCATGTACTAGGGAGGCATCAGTTAGCTCCAAAGACATGTATACACTTTGCTATGTCTTTTCACAGGTGGATAGTCTAGTGTTGGTCATAATGAGGCAACTTTTGAGCCTATACACGTTTCATGCGAAGATCTAGATCATTCCATTTCTAATGTAGATTTACATGATGTACTTTTTGATGAGATAACTAATACAGAGGAGGCAAAAACTATGCCTAAATGGCTGGTGCAGACTTTGCGAGATAGCAAATTAGATGCACCTCTGTCATATTGTACTCATTCAGGCTCTCATAGTGCTTCTCTTGCATCAAATTGCTATGGTATGGCTGCCTTCAGTATTTGTGATGAGAATGAGCCCGTTTCATTTGATGAAGCACAAAATTTTGAAAATTGGATGGTTGTTATGCAATCAGAATAAATGGTATTATGAAAAATGGTACATGGCCTTTGTGTAACTTGCCTTCTTGCAAGAAGGCCATTGGCACTAAGTGGGTATACAAGCTGAAGCATATCTTGATGGAATAGTTGATAGGTATAAGGCTAGGCTTGTTGCAAAGGGTTATGCTCAAAAAAGAGGCTTTGATTTTGATGAGACCTTTGATCCTACATGTCGAATGACTACTCATCATAGCATCTATGAACTTGCAGCTAATCATGATTGGAATGTACATTAGTAGGAAATTAAAACTGCATTTCTGAATGGGGACTTGCATGAAGAATTGTATGTTTTTTAGCTCCATGGCTTTGTGCAGAAAGGCATGGAAACCAGATGTGCACGTTGAAAAAGGCATTATATGGTTTGAAGCAAGCACCACGTGCTTGGTATATAAAGATACATGGCTACCTGATTGCACATAGTTTTGAGAACAGTCCAACTAAGAGCACCTTATATGTTAAGTGTGCAAGTGATGTGCTTCTGATCACTTTTGTGTATGTTGATGAGATGCTTCACACTGTTTGTCATGAGAAGCATATTGTTGATTTTAAGGTAGATCTACATGCCTCGTTTGAGATGTCAGATTTGGGGAATTCACATCATTATTTGGGTATTCAATTTATTCAAGTTGATGGCAAAATAGCTTTGTGTCAAACAAAATGTATTGACACATTATTGTAGCATTTTAGCCTTGAATACTGTAAACCCATTGCCACTCCTATGGAGATAGGTTTATGGTTGAGTCTTCATGATGCTAAAGATGCATTTGATGTTGTTCTCTATCAGCAAGTTGTTGGATGCTCAATTTACTTATGCATTACTAAGCGAGATATTCAGTTTGTTGTCTCACAGATGAGCAGGTTTATGCATTGCCTAGGTGTCAAGCATTGGCAGACAGTTAAGCCCATCTTTCGCTACTTGAGTGGTACCCAACTACTTGGATTATTTTATCCCAAGGGGGATCACTACCGCGAGATTTACATGCTTTTTCAAACTTTGACTGGGCTGGTTGCTTTGACACTTGTGTGTCCACTAGTGGCTATTGCTTCATGCTTGGTAGCTCATGTATATCTTGGTTGAGCAAGGAGCCTATTGTGGCCACTTCCAATTGTGAGGTTGAGTATAGGGCAGCTTTCATAGTGATTGTTGGTTGTGTGTGGCTCTAATGATGTCTTATGGCTGATTTGGACGTTGGTCATTCTTCTGTCACCACCATCTTCATCGACAGTCAGAGCGCATTGGCAGTTACGAGGAGCCTTGTGTTCCATGCTTGCACTAAGAACATTGAGGTGCACTATCATTATGTCAAGGAGAGGTTCTCTACTGGAGAGATGAGTTTGGCATATGTGCCCACATAGGAGAACGTTGTAGACCTTTTCACAAAGGTTTTGCTTAGGGAGAATTTTGAAGCTTTCCACAAAGCTTTGGGCTTACTTCCTTTTGTGGATTGATTCCACATAGCTTGGCACTTCCTTGTACATGAGTGCCAGCTCCTTGTTCATTGCATCACTCATAGGGGGGATTTGTTGATATATTTAGGTAGTGATGAGGACCACCGGGGCAATTTTTTCTCTCTTTCGAAGGTTTTTTTCCCCGGCTTGTATATATGCCTATTACCCTAATGGGCTACTTATCTTTGTACATTCTGGTGGTAGTAAATTTAGTATTGTGTGTTGTGTTCCAAGTTTCTTCTTCTTCCTTGTGTTGTTCACATGTTTGCATAGACCTCAACAGTGATGTCTCATCTATATCTATGTGTTTAGCTCATTTCTTCTATGACCTTTTTTGTATAGACTACTTCCGTTTAGATTTTATGGGTGTGGTTTTTGCTTGTGTTTTTGCAAAATGTTTCCCTAAATCCAGGGCATAAGATCCACAATCAAATTCTTTAACTCCTTGCAAATCTGAACAAGCCTCGTCAAAGAACAACATGCTGAGCAAAACATATCCATCCTGCAAATGGCACTTCTCAAACCTTTTGTTGTTTCAATAAGAAAAAACATATAAACAATCCTCATCCTTGTAATCTAGTCTATAGACAAGCCCATATTTGAATTCTTGAATGGTGGTGATTCTTCCCCTACCATGGGAACCTACAAAGACCAAAAGCAAGGAGTTCTGATTCTCACTATATTACAGGCACCACTCAAGCTCCCTCATATCTTTAACATACACGTCTTTTCTCAAGCCAGGCTCACAATACTACGGCCAGTGGATAAGGGGCCACCTGAGTTGCTACATCTTTTATATGAGTCCTGCCATGTAGTCCTTTTCAATCGCTCTTCCCATGCAGCAATGACCTCTTTTGTATCCTCCTTTACGGTCAATTAGCTTTAAGATTCCTAATGACTTCTCATCCATCTTCTTAGATTCCCTACACCAACAAGGATTGTAAGGATCAAATTATAACCCTAGCACTCTCATGTCAATGCTTAACATTGACCTTATGGAAAATTATTATCATAAATTCTAGTGTGAGTTCAATGTGGGGCATCAGTTGTAGCAGAATGTCGATGCCTAGCATTGACATCTGGCATAAAGTCAATGCCCGACATCAAATTTATGCCTAAAATCAATGTCAAGCATCCACTTGAGCCTAATGTCTAATCCAAGCATCGACTTATTACCTCTTTACCATATACTTTTTAATGCCTTCTAAAGAGTAAGAAAGATTCCAAACTAGGATGCCAAGCATCAACATTTAGCTATAATTTGATGCTTTCGTGCAGGGAAAGAAAGATTGTGGTGTCCCTCAGAGGCTTGGAGCACTACACAAAGTGGAAGAGATACGTCTATATGTTACAAAACAATTGCTAAAGACTCAAATGAAGAGAAAAGAGGCATGACTGGAATCTATGGAACAATAACTTACAGACATGCATGTTAGTTCTTCTTCATAGACCTCAAATCCACACACAAGTAAGGGGAAAATGGCCTCCACATTAGGAAGGACCTTATAGAATTAAGACGATGTTGAATTGGAGTGCGATGGAGTTAGAGACTCTGAAAGGAGAGGTACTACCACTGGTCAATATATGAAGGCTCAATGCCTATCATCAACACAACTAGATTTTTTGGATCACCAAGAACTTGCAAAATTTATCCAAGTTGTACATAGCCTTCTTATACCATTTTTGCTCAGGTTTTAGTAGTTTTTATCCATTTTCATGATGGTTCCTTGAGTTTTCATGCAACTTAGAAGCCATTTCATAGCCCTTTGCATAAACAAAATTTTAGGATATTTTTGGGAACTTTTAAAAACATTTTTAGAATTTTTTTTTCTTTTTCAATGTCATTTTTCTTAATATAAGTGGAGCAAATGAGGAAGATCTCTATAGTTTTGAGGGGTATATGTAGCCTAGATAATTAGGAAATTTTTTGAGCATTTTTTCTGATTGTTTTTGAAATTTTTTGGATTTTATTTGTATTTTTAATGTCTTTTTGGGTATTTTTTTTTCAAACAAAAAAGAGGCCCTGGTGGATAATTTTCTTTTTTCCAAATTCCAAAAAAAATCCTCTCTCTCTTTCTCTCCCCCTGTTGAGTCCATAAAAGTCATATTGATCAAAGTCAACCATAGTCAAAGTCAAAGGGTCAAAGTCAAAGAGATCAAAGTTAACATGTTCAAGGGCAAAGTCAACATAGGCAAAGTCAAAGCATTCAAAGTTCGACTGTCAAGGTGCACAGGTAGTGCACAATTAATTGTTCACAAAGGTTATATTTTGCAGAAGTTGGATGCAGGTTGCAGAGTGTCTTTCTATAATTTCTCTAAGGTTTAAAGTGTTTTTAAAGTGTTTGGAAGGTTCAAGTGAACTCTCTCTTAGGTGCACATTTGAAGAATTAAAAGGAAAAATTTGAAGGTATGTGAAGTAGAAGCATACACAAAAGTGAAAGCATGGCCCCCCCAATTAAAATTTTTCTTTAAGTCTAAGTCACTAAAGGACAAAACAGGGATTCGTTGACTGCCCACAATTGGAGACAATCTTGGGACATCAAAGTGAGCACCAAGATACTCTAGTAGTTAGGAGCGTACATGAATCGACACTCAACTCAAGGCAAGGCATTATTCTTGGTTAGACTAGGCAAGGTGAGCATAGTCTACACTAGGGAGAGAATAGCAAGAGACATACAGTGAGTGTGCAACGCAGAAAAGGAAGTGCAAGGTGTGCAAGAAGAGTGACTTAGAAGTGTGTAGAGAAGGGCTAAGCCATGAAACCAAAGGTCACAAGGTCCCATTGAAGGTGTGTGCGCATAGATAGGAGGTGTCCATCCCTCCCCCTATTGAAGCTTGAGTGAAAGGTGTGCACAAGTGCAAGCTCTTGGAGAAGGCGGAGGTCTGGTGCAGAGAGGTCAGCAGCAGCAAGAGCCTGTTAATTGTGCATTCTTTGGGATTTCACACAGAGATCATTTGGATTGTATTATACATCATCATTGTACTTTTCTCCTTATAATCAATTTACAGAAGCTTCTGATGTCTGTATCTTTCTTCTTATCTTCCTCCCTTCTCCTACAAACACTCAAGTCCCTTTTTGCACAAGAATCTCCCAACACATCCTTAGCTATTTTGCAAGGGTGAATGTGAGGAATAATGACATGTTTGATAGACAAGGCTATCAATGCATGTGTTTGAGAATCTCTACCATCCCAATGAATTTGCTCTACAGTATGTACAACAAAAACTGTAGCATGAATAGGAATCTGTAGAATATCACCATTTGCATCAACTTCAGTACCTAAATTTGTAGGTGTAATCAGACATTTTTCAAAACCCTACACAACATTCCATAGTCTTTTTGTGACCAATACATGACACATCATATAAGCCCACAATGGGTAATTCGTACCATCCAAATTATCCTCAACAGCCAACATACGGAATACATCACTGCTTTCAACCATGGCCACTCATTAAAATACCTTGATGTAGAAAAATGACTCGATCTAAAAACATTGAATAGAACTACCCTGACAAGTTCTACTAAACCTATAGCTGACTTTGGGATGCTTATACTGGTGAACCAAAATTTGTATATATCTTTGGCACAAAAAGACAAAATAGCATGCACAAGCACTATGATAGTGCATTTAGAGGCCAAAACGAGCTCAGATCATGATTTCGACATGAAATGGCGAAGCTGTTTTGATCTCCTAATCACCCTAAGTATGCTCACCAAATTTCATGTGATTCTCAGACTGTGATCGAAGGGGTGATGACGACACCCTAGATAAAGAGGTGGCTTGCTCTGATACCAATTGTTGGAGTTCAAGGTCTACAGAAGCACACGAAAAACACAAGGAAGAAGAAGAATCTTGGAGCACAACACACAATATTGAATGTATTACCACTAGAATGTACAACGATATTTCACCCGTTAGGGCAATAGGCATATATACAAGCTAGGGAAAGAAAACCTCCTAAAGAGGGAAGAAAGTGCCTGGCGGTCCTATTGTGTTCACACACATCACTACCTAAATATATCAACAAGGATTTTTTCTAGCAATAGAGCAAGAGGAGGACGAAGAAGAAGATAGAGGAACCGTCAAGGAAGTAGCACTCGAGAACACTTTCGAGAAGATAGAAGAAGTTGTAGTAGTAATAGAACAAAGGTCATATAAAGAAGAATGTTTTGCACTTAGAAAAGCCATAGGTCCTACAAGGATCAAAATATTAAATTAAGATAACTGATATAGAAGAGGAAGAAGAGCCCTTAGAAAAAGGTAGAAGAGGAAGAAGAAGGTCCTACAAGGATCAAAATATTAAATTAAGCTAACTGATATAGAAAAGGTAGAGGTCCTACAAGGATAAGAATATTAAATTAAGCTAATTGATATAGAAGAGGAAGAATGTGTTGCATTTAGAAAGGGTAGAGGTCCTACAAGGACCATAACATTAAATTAAGCTAATTGATATACAAGTGAACACAACAGAAAAAGAAGAGCAGATACAGGATATAGTAAATGAAATTCAAAATGTATTGGATGACATTTGGGAGAAGACACACTTCAAGATATAAAAATGAAAGAGGTATCCATTTTAGAGCAAGAGGTATGAGAGAAGACACAAGAAGAGGAGCAAAAACTTGAAGAAGCTGAAGTTCAACAAGTTGATAATGAACCAAAGGATGAACAACTCTCAAAGTCGAGAGAAGAGAACGAAAAGAACAACAAGAAAAACATTAGAGCCAGAGCAACAAGAAGAATATGGGGGAACGAACATAATCCCTAGAGATATTAGAGGGATCTATCGGATCATCATGAATAACATTGATGGCTTCATACCTTCCAATAGAAACATCATTCTATGGAGTATAGCAGTTGAATCTGAGTTCATCAAATGAAGTAAAGTAATAGGAGATCAAAGGAACAAAAGGAATAAATTAGTAGAAGAGCTGAAATATTAGAAGCAAAAGAGGGAGAAGTATCTAGGCAAATCTATAAAGTTGGAAATGGACGTGGTATAGAGAAAAAACAGAATAAATTTCTTAGAAGAGAAATGCATAAAGCAATCAGAAACTATCAAGAAAATGGAAGAAGATGTTAGAAGGTCAGAATCAACAAATAGGGTTCTTCAGACTTCCTATCAGGTACTCACCAAAGCAAATGAAGAGATCAATAGAATCTTGATGGAGAAGGGACACATAAAGATAGAGGAAAGAAATTCAAGTAATCAAAGTGCAGAAATAGGAACATTGAAATAGGAAGTGGCCAAAATTAAGGAGGAATCAAAAGATGCCAAGGAGTTAGAAAAAAAAGCTAACATGCATGCTACAATTGCAATGAGAGGATACAATAGTTTAAATGAGAACATAAAACGAAAGGTCACTTGGCAACAACAAAGAATTGAACTATTAAAGGAAAATTAACTAAAGCTATTGTATAGGACAAAGAAATAGACATTGAGGATGTGGTTCGAGAAAGGCCAATCGCTACCAAAATAATATCCTCTCTTGTGCAAGAAATGTATGGAGAAGATCAGAGAGTTGTTGATCAAATTGATGAAGAATCACATGAATTCATATAGTAGTTGCTCATAGAAAAGGAAGCGAAGACGAGATACATCATAAAAATCCGTAATCAATATGAAGATCAGATAGTGAAATTTGCATTAGATAATGGAGTAAGTCCTTATAATCATCATTGGGTTGCAGATGGTTTGTGAATACCATTCTGCATGCTATTAGAGAGCATAAAGGACTATGAGATTGCCAGAGTGGGAGTACAACCTAATGAATATCTGGAATATGAAGAGGATTTGGCAGTGACCAAGGAACTATTTGAAAAAGCCAACCCTTCATGGAGAAATAGGTAGTTAGACAAAAATAAAGAGTGTAGAAAAAAATTGGATAGAGGCTTCTCTAGAAATGAAGATAAATCAAGCATTTTTTCCAGTAGCAATTAGAAGGAGAGATTGGGTCACTTTATGGGAGAAAAGAAATGATGGTCTTATTCTAGCAAAATTTCTAAACTCCCAAAGATTGTAGGACCAAAGAAAGGATCTTGCCTAACCAGAACATACATGCTAGCAAATTCAAAGGCAGTTATAGAGAATCTTAAAGATGCAAATGATCCTGCTTTTATATTAGTAATTAAAATTTTGAAATTGATTATCACTTGTATAGAAATATTTATTTACACTGACATTAGAAGCCTAAATTACATAGGATTCAACTCACCTTCAAATGCAATACTTTTTTATCAGAGTGAGATCCCCGATCAAATATGCTTAATGGCCTACTATAGTAGAGTGGTGTTCATGTGCAGCCATTATGTCTAGATTTTTGAAGATGCTTTTGACTACATTTTCTTTGAAAGAGAAACAAGTTTTTTTGACAGATTATCATTGGTTATGATAGCAAGATTCTCAGCATATGAAGCTGCCTACACAAAATATGTCAAGAAGGATCTAATAGATAAACAAGCTGTTGCTATTCACTGGAGAAAAGCTCTATTTGAGATGTTCAATGAACTTAATATAACAGAAAGAAAAATCCATGATCTGGTGGCACAAGTTTGGTTGAGTATAGGGCAGCCTTCACAAGAACTATTGAGTGTGTGTGCCTCAGATGCCTTATGGCTGATTTGGGTGTTGGTTAGTCTTCTACCATCACCATCTTTATTGATAGTAGTTGTGAGGAACCCCGAGTTCCATGCTCGCACTAAGCACATTGAGGTGCACTATCATTATGTCAGGGAGAGATTCTTAGTTGGAGAGATCAGTTTGGCATATGTGCCCATAGAGGAGAACATTGCACACCTTTTCACAAAGGATCTGCCTAGGGAGAAGTTTGAAGCTTCTATAAAGCTTTGGGCTTACTTCCTTTTGTGGATTGATTCCACATAGCTTGACACTTTCTTATACATGAGTGCCAACTCCTTATTCACTCGATCACTCCCAGGGGGGGATTTGTTGATATATTTTGGTAGTGATGTGTGTGAACACATTAGGACCACCGGGGCACTTGCTCCCCTCTTTAGGAGGTTTTTTCCCCCGACTTGTATATATGCCTATAACCCTAATGATTCACTAATATTTGTATATTCTCTTGGTAATACATTCAATATTGTATGTTGTGCTCCAAGCTTCTTCTTCTTCCTTGTGTTGTTCATGTGCTTCGACAGACCTCAAACTCCAACACTTAATTACATTTGGTTGGGCAATATTGCACCCTAGTTCAATTCGGTTTGTAGCTAGTTCCATCCAATTATCTCTTGGTAAGGAAAGAAAAATGTCTATAAATAGAGAAGGTGGGGTCAGTCTCATTTTACATTGAGAAAAGAACTAGAAGAGTGCATACAGAGCACATAGAACAATAGCACAAAAATAGCTTGAAATTTGGGGAGAACAAGCAATGGAGAAAAAAGTAGCAAGCAAGAAAAACCAAAGGTATTACTTTTTGCCTTAAAGAAAAAAAGATTCCATTTTGAAATAAGTAAATTAGCACTCATTTTTTAAATTCTATCCTCCTAAGCATAATTTTAAAGTGCCTTTTAAATAGTGAGAAGAAATGCAAAATAGGATGCCAAGCATACATTTTAGCTACAAGTTGATGCCGGGCATCAACATGTAGCATAAAGTTGATGCTAGGTATCAACTTGTAGAAAAAATTCAAATTTCAGGCATCGACTTGTTGCTAGTTTTGGTGATCCATGTAGAAATTCAAAGGGATCAATAGGCAATATCCCATAAACCAATTGGAATGGAGAGTATCTTGTAGCTTCTTTGTAAGCTAATTTGTATGCTCATAGGGTACCTTGATAAGCTATGCCCCATGAAGTGGGTTGTAACATACATTCCTTCCTTAACATGGCAATTAATACCTTATTGGTGGATTTTGCCTGTCCATTAGCTCTTGGATAATAGGCACAAGAGGTCCTATGTAGAATTTTGTACCTGTTAAAAATCTCTTGTAGGACCTTGTTCACAAAATGAGTAACTTGGTCTGTACAAATTTCAAGGGGACATCCAAATCTACAAATGATGTTATTATAAAGGAAATCAGCAACTGTTCATGCGATGCAATCGGGGGAGGCAATAGCTTCAACCCACTTTGTTGCATAGTCAATGGCTATCAATAGATACTTTTCTCTCTTTGGAACCGATGTAGGGTAGATAGGCCCGACGAAGTCTAACCCCCACTTCTCAAATGGCTGCCATAAAGTGGAAACAACCAAGGGGTTGTGCCTTTGCTTTGTTGGCTTGGGTCCACACCTTTGATAGACATCACATGCTCTTCCCCATTCCTCTCCATCTCTGAATAATGTAGGCCACCATAAAACAACATCAAGAATTCTCTGGCTCATAATGTGTCTTGGAAGGTGCCCACCACCTGCTCCTTCATGTGTAGATTTAAGGATTTCCCTCACTTATTCTTCTTCCATGCACTTTCTAAACCTGTTTTTCTTTCCTTAATTTTCCCTCAATGAAGGTAAAAGGTTTGCTTTTGATTAGTAGCCTCTTTCTTTGCACCAAGCTTGCCTTTTCTGGATACAATCTGTTGGGTGTGTGTAGAAGTGCGAGAGACACACAAGAAGCACACACAAGGAGCACAAACACAGCAAGACACACGGAGAAGACGATGGCTGGAATAGCTCTCTCTATTGATCGATGAACTGAACTGAAGTAAGAGTTGAATAATATCCCTAAGTACAAAGTACCACCACATATGAGAGTATCAAGTATGTGGTAACATGGAGAAAAAACCTCTAGCCAGCACTAGAGTAAAAAGTGCCCATGTATAGGGAAAAGGTTCACATCAAAGCTACTCGAGGAACACATAAGTGTAACAAACCCCCCTGGAGCGAATGATGTGAACACATACAGGGAGTGACAGATCAGCCCCCACAAGGTAATAAGCCTAAAGCTTTGTGAAAAGCTTCAAACTTTTCTCGTGGAAGAGCTTTGGTGAATATGTCTGCCACATTATCTTGTGTAGGCACATATACCAAATCAATATCTCCTGCATGAAGGCGCTCTCTCACATAGTGATAATGCACCTCAAAATGTTTGGTCCGTGCATGAAACACTGGGTTTCGTGCAACAACCAAAGCACTCTGACTATCTATGAGAATATGCGTAGCAGCATCAATCTCCATGCAAAGATCCATCAATAGGCATCTCAGCCATATACACTCCACTGTCGCTATGAAAACTGCCCTGTACTCAGCTTCACAACTCGATGTCGCCACTGTAGGTTGCTTCTTACTCAACCAAGATATGCATGAGTCTCCAAGGAAAAAGCAATTACCACTAGTGGACACGCGAGTATCATAACAACCAGCCCAATCACTATCTGTAAAAGCATGCAAGCATGGCTGAACATCTCTACCATAAAAGAGACCTAAGCTCAAATTGCCTCGAAGATATCTAAACACACGTTTCACCACTTGCCAATGCTTAGTGCTAGGTCTATGCATGAATCGACTCAACTGGGAAACTGCATACTATATATCCGGCCTTGTGTTAAATGCATATATAAGACATCCCATAGCTTGCTGATAAAGAGAAGTGTCAAATGCATCACTGGAATCCTCAACTGAGAACGTGAATCCTGTCTCAACTGGTATGGAAACTGGCTTGCAATCCTCAAAGTCAAAACGCTGAAGTAGTTTTTCAACATAGTTTGCTTGATGCATAACAATTCCCTCCTCAACGGATACAAATTGGATGCCAAGATAGTAGCTCAAAAGACCAAGATAAGTGACATCAAAAGTATGTTGCAAATCAACCATAAGAATGTCAAGTTTTTCATCACATGACCCAGTCAAGAGTATGTCATCGACATAAAGAAGAAGCACTATAAGATCAGCCCCATTTTTGCATACATAGAGTGTGCTTTCAATCGGACTACATGTGAAGCCAAGAGCAATCAAATGCTTATGGATTTTGTCATACCATGCACGTGGAGCTTGAGACCATACAAGGCTTTATGAAAGCGACAAACCATATGCTCTTTCCCGTTATAGCAAATCCAGGAGGTTGCTTCACATAAACCTCTTCTTGCAAATCACCATTCAATAAGGCTGTTTTTATGTCCAACTGATGCACTTTCCAACCTCGATGGGCAGCCAATGCAACCACGATACGAATGGTAGTCATGCGTGAAGTAGGTGCAAAAGTTTCCTCATAGTCAATGCCATATTGTTGCGCATATCGTTTGGCAACCAATCTAGCTTTGTAGTGATCAATGCTACCATCAGATTTTCTCTTAATCTTGTAAACCCACTTTGTACCAATGGCATGCTTTCCGTTTGGCAATTCACATAACTCCCAAGTACCATTCCTATGTATGGAATCCATTTCTGATTGCATAGCACTCATCCATTCTGGATCGTCACATGAATCTTCAAAAGAAAGTGGCTCTTCATTACATGTTGTAGCAATAAGAGAATAATCCACAAAATTACTTGATGCATGGTGAGAGCTTGATCTTGTTCTACCAAGTAAAGGTGCACTCAATTTGCAGTCATGCAAAGTTTGTTTCAGCCACTTTGGCATAGATTGTGCACTCTTGATAGACATGTGTTCATTATCTAAAACATCTTCAATATGTACATCATGCGTGGGCTGAATTTCATGCTCAGTTTCAGCCATATTTTGACACAAATGTTCAGCCATATGCGGCTGGAAATTTCCAACAGTTTTGACATTTTTTGGTTGAAATTTTTCAGCCATGTTTGGCTGGAAATTCTCTACATTTTCAGCCCTATTTGGCTGGAATTTTTCAGCCCTTTGAACCTCAGTTGGATGGTCTACATGGCCATAGTCAAGCGCACCATTTTGGAACAAAGGCATGAGTGTATCGGACACATCTTGTGAGCTAATTGTTGGCAGTTTTTTGCATTTAAGTAGAGGGAAAACTGAATTTTCAGCAAATACCACATTTCGACTCATAATAATCATGTTCATCAATGGATGGTACAACTGATATCCCTTACTTTCAGCACTATAACCAACAAATATAAATTTCTTTGCCTTGTCATCAAGTTTGTGACATTGTTGTGATGGCACAAGAGCATATGCCAAACAACCAAACACATGCATATGACTAACCATAGGCTTATGACCATTCCAAGCCTCATAAGGAGTGATGAATCTCAATGCTTTTGTAGGGCAGTGATTCAACACATAATTTGCACACATGACCGCTTCCATCCAAAACTTATCAAGAAGATGCTTTCCTTTAACCATACATCGTGCCATTTCAAGTAGAGTTCTATTTTTCGCTCGGCAACACCATTTTGTTGAGGTGTATATGGCACCGTACATTGGTGTGAAATACCTCTTTCACGAAGAAAAGCATTAAACTCATGTGACATGTACTCACCACCACGATCCGTGCATAGAGTCAAAAGCTTTTGTGAAGAAAAATTTTCAGCCATAGCTAAAAATGCTTTGAAGCAAGAAAATACCTCATTCTTTGCTTTCATAGGATACACCCATGTATGGCGAGAAGCATCATCAATGAAGGTAACAAAATATACATGCTTTCCAAAAGATGGAGTCTTGATGGGACCACATACATCACTATGAACAAGCTGTAATTTTCTTGTAGTGTGTCTATGACCGTCTTTTGGAAAAGAAGCACGATGCATTTTTCCAAGAATGCAACCTTCACATGCATGCTTTTCAATGGAGTCAAGTGTAGGCAAGCCAATAACCATGTCCTTCTTTTGCAAGTAGAGCAAACTATTGAAGTTCAAGTGACCAAAACGAGCAATGCCAAAGCTCCATTTCAGCCATGGAAGAAGTATGAGCAACTAAGGCATTCGAGGCAGCCCTCTTGTATGAATCCATGCGATACAAACCATTACATAATGTACCGGACATCACGATAACATCGCCATTGCGGAAATCATGAACCATACACTTATCATCAACAAAGTGTACATGAAGTCCAACTTTGGCAATCAACGGAACTGAAATTAAGTTCTTCTTGATACTGGGCACATACAATGCATTTTTCAAGAGAATCACACCTCCATTGGCAGCCGTAAGCTCAATTTCTCCTACTCCAATGATAGGATAAGAGGCATTGTTTGCACACACCACATGTCCTCCTTTAGGTGCATCTTTCAAAGAGGCAAAAAATCTTTTGCATGATGTTATGTGATTTGAAGCACCACTATCAAAGAACCAATCCGAATCAGCCTCACTCACAACCATACATTTAGAATGTAAAGAAGCATCATAATGACATGTAACAACACATGCCCAAAAATCTTGAGCCAAGTTAGCTTCATCATTCTTTGCATTTGCTGAATTTTCAGCAATAGACATGCCCGATTCTTTCTTCTTTTCATTGCGTTTAGCAAGCTTTCTACACTCATCAATAGTATGTCCAGCCTTCCGGCAATATTTGCATCTCTTCTTCTTTTGCAAATCACCATCATTAGAGGAATGAGTGGAAGAGGAAGCTTGAGGCTTTGGTTTTGATGAACCCAAAGATGAACCATACTTGCTTTTCCCCTTTTGTGAGATAGCAAGTGCTTGCGTTCCCTCAATCAAACCATTCCTATTCACTCTAGGTTGCTCTTCTTGCAAAAGAAGAGACACAACCTCATCAAATGCATACATATTAGGATTTCCTTTTGCAACCAAACGGAGTGTAGTAGCAAAGCTTTGAAAAGATTCTGGTAATCCTTTCAACAATGTAGAAATGAGCGATGCATCCGGAATGATCTCATCTATGTTTGCCAATTGCTCTTTCAAGTCCTTGATGCGTGTCACATACACATCCACTGACTCATTTTCAGCCATACATACATCCTCAAGTATGCAACACGTGCTTCATTACGCACGGCATACAAAGAAGCAAGATTGTCCCATGCCTGTCTTGATGTAGAACATGATCGAATGTGTGGAACTATATGACGCTTCACTAAAAGCGCAATCAAAGCATGAGCTTGAGCATCTTTTCCATCCCATCGAATTTATTCCTGTGTAGGTGAAGAAGGAGAAACCACTGTACTCGAAGAAGAAGCTCCATCTGTGATAGTAGACTGTGAAGTAGAAGCACCTACCGGTCTTTGATCTACATCTACCACTATGTTCCAAAATTGTTTTGCAACAAGAACATGCTTCATCATGTAAGACCACATCGGATAGTTGGTCCCATCAAGCTTATCTTCAGCTTGAAGCATGCCAAACAAGTCATTGCTGCCCGCCATTTCACTAAGGAACAAGAATGTGACAAAATCTTCACTTCGATGAAAGCTGAAATGAGTGCTGAAATTTTAGCTCATAAAATCTCACTATGATGGCGATTCTGACTGCACGAATGGCTTCGAAATGGGGGTAAAACCCCAGCACGCCTAGTGGAAATGTTTCCGGGCTGCTGAAATTCACAGTTCTATGCTCCGAAGTCGATTTGCACTATTAAAGTGCGCGCATGCCGCGACACGAAAAACCGAAACTTGAGAAGGAGCTGAACTTGCTCTGATACCACTATTGGGTGTGTGTAGAAGTGCGAGAGACACACAAGAAGCACACACAAGGAGCACAAACACAGCAAGACACACGGAGAAGACGATGGCTGGAATAGCTCTCTCTATTGATCGATGAACTGAACTGAAGTAAGAGCTGAATAATATCCCTAAGTACAAAGTACCACCACATATGAGAGTATCAAGTATGTGGTAACATGGGGAAAAACCCTCTAGCCAGCACTAGGGTAAAAAGTGCCTATGTATAGGGAAAAGGTTCACATCAAAGCTACTCGAGGAACACATAAGTGTAACACAATCTAGTGTTAAGGAAATTCTTGATGTCATCATACCAACCTTGTGCTTGTACAACGAACTAATTTAACGAATTACCATATAGAAAATTGTCATTTACTCCAATTGCTTGATCCATAGAGTTAATGCTAGATAGGTGGTCTGCCATTACATTTTCTCTACCTCGTCTATGGACTACAGAAAAATCAAATTCTTGGAACGAAAGTAGCCACCTCCATATCCCAATCTCTTGTGTCTTGTTTAATAAATACTTGAGTGGTTGATGATCACTGATGATAACAAATTTCACACCTAGCAAATAATGTTGAAACTTTTGTACAACAAAAACCATTGCTAGGCCCTCCCCTTCTGTGGTGCTATAATTTTTTTCAGCCTTAGTTAAAATTCGGCTAGCATACTGAATAGGTCTATCAAGTTTGTATTCTTCATTGTGTTGAGCCAAAACAACACCCATGGCATATGCACTGACATCTACATGTACATGAAAAAGTTTGGACCAATCTGGTGTGATAAGAATTGGTGCACCCACCAATTTGGACCTTAATGTCTGATATGCATTCTCTTCTTCTTCTTCCCATTTAAAGGGCACTTCTTTACCTATAATTCAGTGGCTTGGCTATCTCTGCATACATCTTGATAAATCTTATGTGGTACCCAATATGCCCCAAGAAGCTTTGAATCTCTTTAGGAGATTTGGGTTTAGGTAACTTTAGTATAGAAATAACTTTATCAGGGTCAAGAGCCATACTTTGGCAGATACCACATGTCCCAAAAGGGTTCCTTCTGTCACGAGGGAATGACATTTATTTGGGTTCAGCTTAAGTTTAGTCTTCCTACATCTTTTAAAAACATTCTGCAGCTATCTCAAGTGATTATCCAAGCAATCCAAAGGGGTCTCCTTGTGAGATCTTGAAAATGAAGAAAAGTCATCCATGAAAATTCTAACTGTTTCCAATAATAAGGGTCCAAAAATGAGGTTAACAATCATGTTTAAGGTGGCTAGAGCATTTCTGAGTCCAAATGGCATTTTTACATACACGTGTACCCCATGATGTGATAAAAGCGGTCTTTTCATGATCCTCTAGATGGATGGATATTTGGTTATATCCACTAAAGCCATCCATAAAGTTATATAATGTGTGTCCAACCACTTCTTCAATGACCTGCTCTGCAAAAGGCATGGGGAATCCATCTGGAATGGTTACCTTGTTGATGTTGGAGTTAGACGTCTACAAAAGCACGCGAACAACACAAGGAAGAAGAAGAAGCTTTGGAGCACAAACACACAATACTCAATGTATTACTAGCGAATGTACAAAGATAAGTATCCCATTAGGGTAATAGGCGTATATACAAGCCGGGGGAAAAAAACCTCCTAAAGAGGGAAAAAAGTGCCCCGGTGGTCCTAGTGTGTTCACACACATCACTACCTAAAAATATCAACAAATCCCCCCTGGGAGTGATGCGGTGAACAAGGAGCTGGCACTCATGTATAAGGAGGTGCCAAGCTATGTGGAAATCACTCCACAAAAGGAAGTAAGCCCAAAGCTTTGTGAAAAGCTTCAAACTTCTCCCTAGGCAGAGCCTTCGTGAAAAGGTCTGCAATGTTCTCCTGCGTGGGCACATATGCCAAGCTGATCTCCCTAGCAGAGAACCTCTCCCTGACATAGTGATAATGCACCTCAATGTGCTTAGTGTGAGCATGGAACACAGGGTATCCTCGCAACTGCCAATGCGCTCTGACTGTCAGTGAAGATGGTGGTGGCAAAAGACTGGCCAACTCCCAAATCAGCCATAAGGTGTCTGAGCCACACACACTCAACAGTCGCTGTGAAAGCTACCCTATACTCAGCCTCACAACTAGAAGTGGCCACAGTAGGCTGCTTCTTGCTCAACCAAGATATACATGAGCTACCAAGCATGAAGCAAAAACCACTAGTGGACACACGAGTGTCATAGCAACCAGCCCAATCTGAGTCAGAAAAAGCATGCAAATCAGGCGGTAGTGATCCCCCCTTGGGATAAAACAACCCAAGTAGCCAAGTACCACTCAAGTAGCGAAAGATGCACTTAACCACCTTCCAATGCGTGACTCCTAGGCAATGCATAAACCTGCTCATCTGTGAGACAACAAACTAAATATCTGGCTGAGTAATGCATAAGTAAATCAAGCATCCAAATGCATCTCCAGCATCATGAAGACTCAATCGTAAACCTGTCTCCATAGGAGTGGCAATAGGCTTAAAGTCTTCAAGGCCAAAACACTGCAATAATGTGTCAATATATTTCGTTTGACACAAAGCCATTCCACCATCAACTTGCATAAATTGAATGCCCAAATAGTGATGCAAATGCCCTAAATCAGAGATCTCAAATGAGGCATGCAAATCAGCCTTGAAATCGACAATATGCTTCTCAATAGGACCAGTGAGCAGCATGTCATCAACATAGACAACAATGATCAGAAGCACATCATTAGCATGCTTAACATATAAGGTGCTTTCAGTTGGACTGTTCTCAAAACCTGTGCAACCAGATAAGCATGTATCTTCTCATACCAAGCACGTGGTGCTTGCTTTAAACCATATAATGCCTTCTTTAACTTGCACACCTGGTTTTCATGCCCTTTCTGCTCAAAGCCACGGGGCTGAAAAACATACACTTCTTCATGCAAGTCACCATTCAGAAATGTTGTTTTAATGTCCAACTGATATACATTCCAACCATGATGGGCTGCAAGTGCACAAATGCTCCGAACAGTAGTTATACGGCATGTAGGTGCAAAGGTCTCATCAAAATCAATGCCTCTTTCTTGCGCATAACCCTTTGCAACAAGCCTAGCCTTATACCTGTCAACTGTACCATCAGGTTTACGCTTCAGCTTGTATACCCACTTAGTGCCAATGGCCTTCTTGCTTCGAGGCAAGTCACATAAAGACCATGTACCATTCTTCATTATAGCATCATATTCAGATTGCATAGCAACCATCCAATTTTCTGAATTCTGTGCTTCATCAAAAGAAACAGGCTCATTTTCATCACAGAGACTAGACGCAGCCATAGCATAGCAATCTGATGCAAATGAGGCACTATGAGAGCATGAACGAGTACGATATGACAAAGGTGCATCTAATTTGTTGTCACACAAAGTCTACACCAGTCATTTTGGCATAGTTTTTGCCTGCTCAATATCAGCTCTCTCATCAACAAGTGCATCATGTAAATCTGCATCAGAAATGGAATGTTCTGCATCATCATATGAAACTTGCAAAGGCTGAGACGTTGCCTCATTAGGACAAGCACTAGATTGTCCACCTGTAAAAAGAGGCATCAAAGTATCATACATGTCTTTAGAGCTAACAAATGTCTCCTTAGTACATGAAAGCAATGGCTGAATAGCATCTTCCACAAAGACAACATCACTGCTAACCAGAATGCGTTTAGTCTGTGGATGATACAGATGATAGCCTTTACTTTCAGAATTGTACCCAACAAAAATACATTTTACTGCCTTATCATCCAATTTTCTGCGATGTTGTTTAAGCACTAGTGCATATGCCAAACAACCAAAAACACGCAAATGAGAAACAGATGGCTTGCGGTCATGCCAAGCCTCATATGGCGTGATAGACTGCAGTGCTTTAGTGGGACACCTGTTCAATACATATGCTGCACACATGACAACCTCAAGCCAGAAACTATGAGGTAAAGCCTGACTCTTGACCATACACCTCGCCATCTCCAATAGAGACCTGTTCTTCCGTTCAACAACTCCATTCTGTTGAGGTGTATACGGCACTGTACACTGGTGTTTTATCCCACGTTTAGCCAGAAATGCATTAAAATCAAAAGACATATATTCTCCCCCTCGATCAGAACGGAGGGTTCCCATTTTACATGCTGACAGATTTTCGGCCAAAACCAAAAACTATTTAAAGCACATGAACACTTCAGACTTTGCTTTGAGTGGATATACCCCTGCATGCCTGGAAAAATCATCAATGAAAGTCACGAAGTAAAGGTAATTTCCAAAAGAGGGTGTCTGCATAGGACCACAGACATCACTATGGACAAGCTGCAATTTCTATGTAGCCCGAACTGAACCATCTTTTGGAAAGGAGGA
Source organism: Ceratopteris richardii (assembly GCA_020310875.1). Taxonomy (NCBI): domain Eukaryota; kingdom Viridiplantae; phylum Streptophyta; class Polypodiopsida; order Polypodiales; family Pteridaceae; genus Ceratopteris; species Ceratopteris richardii. The sequence continues at coordinate 46,438,584 of CM035440.1, forward strand.
ATGCTGCATTTTGCCCAAAATACAGCCTTCACAAACATGTTTTCTAGGTGCCTCAAGTTTGGGCAAAGAGGACACCATTTCAGATTTCTGCAGGCATAGCAAACTAGCAAAATTCAGATGACCAAAGCGTGCATGCCAAAGCTTTGCATCTGGCATAGCCTGAGAATCATTTACTGCACATGCCGAATCATTTTTAGATCTTTCATAGTCTATGAGCTTAACAGCCCACGACATAAAATGCCAGAAGCAATAATCACATCGCCATTTGACAGATCATGAACTGTACACCTGTCATCAACAAATTTCACAACCAAGCCAATCTCGGCTAATGCAGAAACTGATAACAAGTTCTTTTTTATCCCTGGCACAAATAAAGCATCTGATAAAGTGAAAGAACTACCATTAGCAGTAGTCAAAATGATCTTACCAACTCCCATAACAGGATAAGAGGAGTTGTTGGCGCATGTAACAGTATTCCCTGTAGGGGCAGGCTCGAGTGAAGAGAAGAAACTGTGCTGCGAGGTAATATGTTTGGTCGCCCCACTGTCAAAATACCAAACATCTGAGTCTACTGCAGACATGCACTGCTCATGAGAAGATGGGTCAAAACTGCAGACAGTAGTAAACACCCATTCTTCTTCCTGCCCAAGATTTGCAGACTCTGTTTTTGGTGTAGAGGCCTCTACAACAACCATTCCAGCCTCTTTCTTCTTTGCCTCTTTAGCAGCCCGTTTTGGACAGTTCTTTATGATATGATCATTCCCTTTACAGTACTTACAAAACAATTTCTGCTTTTCTGATTTCTTCTCATCTTTATCTTCCTTCTTCGAATATGCAGAATTAGCAGATTTCTGTTTACTAGTTGAAGAGCTCCATTTTCCTTTGCCCTTCTGACTAGCCAGGAAAGCTTGATCTGCAACTCGCATAATGGACCTGTTTTGCCTGGACTGATCTTCCTGCAACAGAACAGAGACTAACTCCTCAAATGATAAGGCATTCGGATTGCCTTTCATCATCAACCGAAGAGTAGAAGCAAAACTCTGATATGAGTCAAGAAGACCATTCAAAACGGTCTGCACAAGTGAGCTATTTGGTATAACCTCATTAGTAGAAATCAAATGTTCCTTCAAGTCTTTGATCTTTGTTAGGAAACTGTCCATAGAATCACCTTCATTCATGTGCTCACTCTCCAACTGTTTTCGGAGGTAAGCAACACGAGCCTCATTCCTAGCTTGGTACAATGTGGTAAGTGTATCCCAAGCATCCTTAGCTATTCTGCAAGAGCGAATGTGAGGAATAATGGCACGTTTGACAGACAAAGCTATCAATGCATGTGCTTGGGCATCTCTGCCATCCCAGCGAATCTGCTCTGCAGTAGGTGCAGTAAAAACAATAGTACAAACAAGAATCTGTGGAATATCATCTTCGACACCATCTTTATCAGCTCCAGCACCTGTATTTGTAGTACTTGTCGTTACAGGTGTAATATGACATCTTTCAACACCCTGCATAATGTTCCACAATCCTTTTGCAACCAATACATGTCGCATCATATAAGCCCATAATGGGTAGTTGGTACCATCCAACTTATCCTCAAAAGCCAACATACGGAATACATCACTGCTTTTAGCCATGGCCAGTGACTAAAATACCTTGATGCAAAAAATTGACTGTATCTCAAAAAGTTGAATAGAACTGCCCAGACGAATTCTGCTAGACCTGTAGCAGACTTTGAGACGCTTAAACTGGCGAACAGAAACTGGTATATACCTTTGGCACAAAAAGACAAAATAGCCTACACAAGCGCTGTGATAGTGTGTTCGGAGGCCGAAACGAGCTCAGATCGCGATTTCGGCACGACAGAACGAAGCTGTTTTGATCTCGAAAACATGTTGAGTATGCTCACCAAAATTCGTGCGATTCTGAGACTGCAAACGGAGGACTGTCGACGGCGCCCTAGATGAAGCGACGACCTGCTCTGATACCAATTGTTGGAGTTATATGTCTGCAAAAGCATGTGAACAACACAAGGAAGAAGAAGAAGCTTTGGAGCACAAACACACAATACTGAATGTATTACTAGAGAATGTACAAAGATAAGTAGCCCATTAGGGCAATAGGCGTATATACAAGTCGGGGGGAAAAAAACCTCCTAAAGAGGGAAAAAAGTGCCCCGGTGGTCCTAGTGTATTCACACACATCACTACCTAAAAATATCAACAGTTGAGTGCTCTAAAGTCAACACAAATCTTGATTTTGTTGGTATTCTTCTTTGGTACTATAACCATTGATGAAAGCCATTCTGAGTGTTCCACAGGAATGATGATTCCTGCATCCGGGCCATCTTCTGTATTTCCAAGTAAACAATCTCAACATTTTGGGTTAAGTCTATAACTCTTTCCTCTTACTGGTTTAGCTCCATCAACAAGAGGAATTTTGTGCTCTCCATAAGTGGCATGCACTCCTTCTAAGTCTTTATAATGCCACACAAAAACATCTGCATAGTGTGTCAAGAAAGATTTTACCTTTTCAAGAAGCTCAGGGTGGCTCAACAACCAAGTGGCCACCAAAATTGGATGATTATTTTCCTGAGTGCCTAATTGTACTTCTTTGATTGGGTTTCTATCTACCATGGTATCTACATGCTCATCTCCAACTGTGTTTTCCTCCAATAGATTTTCCTGCATTGTTGCATAAGCAGGAGTGTTCTAGATCTCAATATATTCCTCTTTGTCCTAAATCCATCCTACAGGGATTTCTTGAATTGGCAAAGAACATTCATCACTAGTATGTTTTACCTTGTCTTTAACTTCAGTGACTTCCTTCCCTTTTGTTGTCACATCCTACTCCAAGTTGTACTTGAGGGGTGTCTTCCTCCCCCTTCTGTGGTCTGTGATGGGTTCTCCCAATCCATCCACTTGAACTTTATCCTCCTTTTCATCATAACATTCATCTGTGCAAGAATTATTTAGAAAAGCTCCAAAACAAGATGAAGAGTTGCCTGCTTGTAGCCAATTCAGAATGTCTTCTTCCTCCACAAACTCTAATTGTGGTTGGTCCTCCATTTCTTGTTCCATGCAAATGCCAACTGATTGCATCATGTTGGTGTTCCCTTAATGATCTGGAACCTTCTCTAAATATATCTGTTTAAGTTCCTGTCCCTTATGTTGTACCCACATAGTGTCTTTACCCCAATCATGGATGACACTTTCATGCCTTAGCCATGATCTTCCAATCAAGAGGGGAAATCCTCCTTCTACTTGGGGCAGTCTTAGTACCGCAAAATCCAAAATAAAGAGATTACCTTGTACTTCTAGTGGAACTTTTGGGATCACCCCCGTTGGCCTTAATTTACTTTGATCTACCAACGTGACGGTGAAGTGGGCTGGTCTGGATGGGCGTAGGCCAAGCTTCTCCATTGTATGCTCAAACATCAAATTTATGCCAGATACACCATCCACAATGACTCCTTGTAACTTTAATCCTTTAATTGTTATTGTCAGTCTTGGACTATTATTACTCAAGGTTCTTGCTACCGTCGAGCTTCTCTGCACCAGACCTCCACCTTCTCCAAGAGCTTGCACTTGTGCACACCTTGCACTCAAGCTTCCAATAGGGGGAGCGATGGACACCTTCCGTGGATGCACACACAACTTCAATGGGACCTTGTGACCTTTGGTTGCATGGCTTAGTACTTCTCTGCATACTTATAAGTCACTCTTCTTGCACACATTGCACTTCCTTTTCTGCATCGCACACTCATTGTATGTCTCTTGCTCTTCTCTCCCTAGTGTAGACTATGCTCACCCTGCTTAGTCTAACCAAGAATAATGCCTTGCCTTGAGTTGAGTGTCGATTCACGTATGCTCCTAACTGCTAGAGTATCTTGGTGCTCACTTTGATATCCCAAGATTGTCTCCAATTGTGGGCAGCCAACGAATCCCTGTTTTGTCATGTAGTGACTTTAGACTAAAACAAAATTTTTAATTGGGGGGCCATACTTTCACTTTTGCATACGCTTCCGCTTCACATACCTTCACATTTTGCCTTTTAATTCTTCAAATGTGCACCTAAGAGAGGGTTCACCTTAACCTTCCAAACACTTTAAAAACACTTTGAGTCTTAGAGAAATTACAGAAAGACACTCTGCAACCTGCATCCACCTTCTGCAAAATATAACCTTTGTGAACAATTGGTTGTGCACTACCTGTGCACCTTGACACCCGAACTTTGAATGTTTTGACTTTGCCCATGTTGACTTTTCCCTTGAACATGTTGACTTTGACCCTTTGACTTTGAATGTGGTTGATTTTGACCAATATGACTTTTATGGTCTCAACAGTTGCCCACCACCTAATGGGCTCTCGATCCCGGAGAGCTACAACCAAAACTCTGAGCAGAGATGAAACCATGATTCTTGTGTTGCAAAATCTTCAAAATGACACTTGAGTAGCTACCAAGTCCACCAGGAGCAGTAAAGAACAACACTAGAGAAGAACCAGAAGGGGAAATTGTGCGTTGAAGAGCAAAGGATTGAGAATGGGGGGTAGGAGGAAAGTGTATGGAGGGCTAATAGGGCTGAGAGTGATAGGGTAAGGAGGGGTAAGGATAGGGCTGGGTAGAAGGAGAAAGGGAGGGTGAGGGAGTAGGATTATGGGCACTGGAGAGGGCCAAAATGATAAAACAGTAAAGCTACAAAGGGTGCATATGGGAAAATGTGAAACATATGGTAAAATAAAGTGAGAAGAGACCATGTGGACCATGTGCACAATGAAAAACACGTGAGAAATGTGCTCAAAACATGTGGGTTTTGACCAAAAGTCAGAGAAGGGTTGGGATTTTGGAAAAACTAAGTCAAAAAGTGACTTGAGAGTGCCAAAACACATGAAAATGATCCCATGTTTGAAAAAAATGACCAGCGGAGGTGCAATCTAAAGCCAAAAGCATCCGTGAGGTGTGGCATATTAAAAATAAAAATAAAAATATAATAAAATATAAATAAATAAATAAATAAAATAAAATAAAAATAAAAAAAGAAGAGGGGTGAGGGGTAACGTAAAAATAAAAAATAAAAAATAAAGCTAAAAAATAAAAGAAAGAAAGAAATAAATAATAAAATAAAATAAAATGAAAATGAAAATAATTAAAAGAAAGAGGAGGGGGGAAGGGAGAGAGAGAGAGAGGGTTTTTTTTTTTGAATTTGGAAAAAAGAGAATTATCCACCAGGGGCTCTTTTTTTGGACAGAACACACGCAAAAAGAGATAAAAAATACAAAAAAAAAATCTCAAAAAATTTGCTAAATATATAGGTCACATATCCCTCTCAAATCTACAGAGAGCTTCTCCATTTCCTCCACTTTATTAAGAAAAATGACATTGAAAAAAAATGAAAAATTATAAAAAAATTCTAAAGAAGTTTTAAAAAATTCCCAAAAATATCCTAAAATTTTGTTTATGCAAAGGGCTATGAAAAACTCAAGGAACAAGCATGAAAATGGATAAAAACTACTAAAACTTGAGCAAAAATGGTATGAGAAGGCTATGTGCAACCTGGACAGATCTTGCAAGCTCTAGGTGATCCAGAAATCTTCAGTTGTGCTGATGATAGGCCTTGAGCCTTGATATGATGACTAATTGAAGCTTTTTTCCCTTCATAATCTCCCATTGTACTTCACTTCATTTGATCTATCTTTCTTATGGGCACACTGACCATTTGACAGGGCCACCCTAAATCCTTCATTAGAATACTATCCCCTCCATACTGCATCTTTTGTATCTTTGATTCACCTACTGTGTGCCTTAAGCTACAAAATTTCATTTGTACTGTTCCAACTTCTTCAGCCAATGGAGTCCTTTGTTTCCAAAGATTCGTAGGTACTCCTTCCACATCCTTGTAATGCCCTGCACTTACTACCATAAAAGTTGACATAATAGATGATATCCATACCAGTATCCATAATAAAGCGGCCATTGATATAGGATTTGAAGTAGCTTCATCACTGTTGCACTTGAGGGCTTTTATTTTCTTCTCTCTTCTATGTCCTTTGACTGAGACTGTTTCACTCGAATCAATACCCTGAATGATTCTCTTGTCATTATCTTGAAGTAGATATGAATATATCTTTTTCAGTGTTGGTTTGAGGAGGATGCGGCTCTTTGTTAGCTAAAAATTTCTTTTAATCTGCTTTTTCCTCTGTAGCTTCTTTCACTTCCAATTGGAGCTTCCTTGGATCCACCTTCCTTTCCTTGCAAGGTTGTGGTACTTCCATCACTATCTCTTTTCTTTTTTTACCAACCTCTTTTGCAGACACCTTTTTCACTGGACTCTTTAAAACTGTTAAAGTAGCTCTCAATATTTGAGCTTATGGTGCCAATAACAAATCTTCAATTCCTTGAATATGATATACAATTTTTGTAAGCGAATGGTATCCATTCATGAATGGGACTCCCATTGCTTATCTGCTTCCTTCAAATGCTCATGGATGTATGGAGACATGTCCACTACTCCAAAAGGCTTTGTCTTATCCTTCTTATTCAACATAACTAGGGTCACTAGTTTATGTGGCATTGTGTATCTTGGTAGTCTAAGAAAACATAATAGATGGAGAAAGATTCTGATAGCTAACTCCTCATTTGGATTTTCTTTGACATTTGAGAACCTTATGTAGTCAACATAAGTAGTTGTATTCTTCTTCACAAAACTGACATCTATCTTTGACCCATGGCTAACTACACTAAAAGCACCTTTCTATTTTAACAACATGCAATAAAAGTTTTTGGTCAAAAACTAAATTTCTCTTATTGAAATCAACATTTCAAAAAATCATGATTCTTTATATTATTGATTTTTTATCATTTTTTGCAAAAAGTCTTTCACACCAACATGAATATCATACCAAAATAATTTTACCTTTGATTTTCTTGATTAAAAATTGCTGAACAAAGTCAGTTGTAGCTATGCTCACACAATCTCAATTTTTTTCACTCTCTCTCACATTCACTCACTCAATGAACTAAATTTTTTCTTAGTCCTACTTTTACAGTCCATGCTTAAAATCGCAATTTTCACTCTTTTTTAAGAGATTTGAAATTTTACCTTGGAGTTGAGCTTGGTATTCTATCTTTGCTCTTTTATCAACAAGATTTTATAATTTGTGCCAAATTTTGATGATCTTACCTTCCACCAAGAATCACGATTCTCTACAAAAAATCGTGTTTTTGGCTTTATCTTTGTTTTTTTGCAGCTTTTTCCACTTTTCTTGATGTGATACCCTCCCGTGATGTCCAAGAGTACGTCTCCACCATAGAAGTTAGATGAAAAGATTAAAAGAGATGAAAAGAGCTCTCAAGTTCTCATTAATAATCAAAACTACAAAAATGATCTCTCTAAAAAATGAATCATAATTGACTTAAATACTATTTCAAGTGTCCCTTTTCACACTTGAAATAAGGTCCTCTAAACTTCTATCCTAAATTTCTACTCACTTGATAGCTCCAAAAATTCTCAAAAAATTACATAATTTATGTCTAATCATGAGGAAGAGTCTTCCTCATTTTTACATCAATCGAGATCTTATAATTCACATGTTTTACATGTTTTCCTTTTTTTTCATGTTTTTCTTTTCTAGTGTAGCATGCTCTATAGTGGATATAGAATGCAATAAAGAATTTGGGAGTAGAAGTAGCACATGACACAACATGGATAAACCATTCAACTTGCTTGAGAAGGTGGTGAGATCAAAACTTGCTCTTGCAAGCCATGAAACTCCTCTTTTGAAAAAGAAGATAGCTTTGTTCCAAATTATTAAAAATCTAATGACAAGAATAAAAATTTGGCTTCTACTCACAAGCAAAGTTTTGGAGACTTGGATAGTGAAAGCTTAAAAAATAAAGATGTCCAATGTTTGAATATGTAATCTAATCCCCATCTTTTTGCTTCTCGAAATTGTCATGCTTTGTCAATTTAACATATTATTAGCTGCAATGAGAGGTTACTTCCAACCCAAAGCATGAGTGCTTGGGGTTACACCATAGCTATCCGTAGGAGCATTTTATGCGCTTGATTCGCGGGCACTACAAGCAAATGAATTAAGCTAAAAGTTTCCTTTTTCTTTATGCAAAAAAAATCTTTCAAGCGGAAAGTGTCTAACATTATTTTTTTCACATAGAAGTGAAGCAATAGCTGATGTGGTTACACCATATCCTTTCCTTAGAAAGGCCAAGGGTTCAAACCATGGCAACATAACTCGAGTAGAGAAATAGGGAAGAGTGCATAATTTTTCTATAGAAAACAACATCAGAAGAAGAGCAAATCGATTCCCAAATTTTTTAGAAGGGAGATAGGGGCACACAGATATGTTCGCAAGAAATAAATCCCAACTTCTCCATGGAATTTTTACATTGGGGAAGATGATGATAACCCCCCAAGGTATCCATGGAAGCTAGAATCTACTACCAATGTAATGAACTAAGATCATAAGGATCACCACGTGCTAGAGAGATGAATCTCCTCCCAACCTTATGTTTCTATGAATATGTACTCGAATCAACAAGGAAAAAAAATGTAACTAGACTCCACAAGTGCATGTGCTATCTCCACCACTGCTTGAGCACCTTCCAGTAGAGTCCTCTATTGGTTGGTGTATTTTGTGACTTGATTGAAGTCTCTTTGGACTCAAGTTAACTCTCATTAATTTGAGTAAGAAGGCTCTAGAGCTCTTTGGACAAACTCTCTCCCCATGATTTCCATGGGGTTTGAACCCAATACCTCCTGCTTCCCAACCTTAAGACTTAACAACTAGGCTAGGTGAACATACATGAACCTATGTTTAAGACTAGTCTCGAGATCTTTGGCAATACACACGAGTGAACAAACGGTGTCTGATTTTAGATTTGTTTAAACCAACTAAACACTCAGATCATAGACATTAGTTCATAATTAGTTTCACTTGAGAACGTCAATCTGTGGTTCTAAATTCTTGATGGGGTGCATGAAGCTGCATACCAAAACATGAAATGAAATAGAGATGCCAAAACACACAAGAAACCAAAGAAGATCACTCCCAAAGGGTGGAAAGTGTGTAGGATGTCACAATCCACTCTTGCATGCACAATGAAAAGCAAAAATAAGTCCATAAAGAAGTCAAAAAGGATGAGCAAGAATTTTGTAGCTAAGCCCTTGCAAAATGAATTTAAACTCTCACAACTCTTATTTATTGTGTTTTATACCTTTTAGATTAGTCTTATTCACACTCTAATGCCCACCTACACTTAAAAATAATCATGAAGGCTCACAACACCTTCAATTCTCAATTAAAAAGTACATAAAAATTCTAGCCTAAAGTACTAACTCTTGAAAGGCTTGATCACTCCTCAACCTTTACAAACTAGAGCTAACAAATCCCCTCTCCCTAATTTTTGTAATATTCAATGCATGTATCACTACATTAGTTTCCTATAAGGCTTCTCTAAAATCTCAACAAGATTCTATCATTCTACTCTTCATTGTATATCCAATTAGTTTTTTGATTAGCTCACTCCATCATATTGTAGAGAGTACACATGCAAAAGGAAAATGAAAAGAAGAGTGTACTCATAAAATGAAAGAGTATGGGTTACTCAAAGTGATTATACAAAGTAAAAAGTGGGGGAGAGGCCCTCCTTACATAGAATTGGAGGCCCTCTTAAGTACATGGGATAATTCCCCTTGAAGGAGAATGAATAGAAAGGTCAAAGCAAATGGCAAGATAACCCAAGACAATGAGATACTATTAAAATAATATCAATTGGAGTGTCTCTTGGATACAAAATGGAGATGCACTCATTCATACAAATGAAAATGAAGTATGATGAGCTCATATACTTAATAACCCCTCTAGAGCTCCATTTTGGAACAGCTGAATGCTATAGAGGTCCGCCAAGCACTCGATCGAAATAGGAGGTAAAGCCTTCGTGAACATGTCAACTAGGTTCTCCTGAGACGTACACTCCTCTAGAGTAATCTCCTATGATATGAGCTTCTCATAGATGAAATGGTTCTAGATCTTGATGAGCATGGTCCAAGCATGGAATACTAGATTATTGGCAATGGCCAAGGCTGATTGGGTGCCGATGCTAATGCATGTAGGTGTATCTTGCAAAATACCAATGTTAGATAATAAATGTTGAAGTCATATGGCCTCACACGCTACAAATTTGGATGCTCTATACTCAACCTTGATGGATGATAGAGCAACTATAGGCTACTTCTTACTTTCCCAAGAGTTAGGTCATGAGACAAGCAAGAATATGTATCTAGAAGTAGACCTTGGGAATCAAGTTCAACAGACCAATCTGAATCTAAATATCCTATGAGATCAATGGCCCCTCTAGACCAAAGTTCATGATGTCCACTGAGTACTGAAGTAGTCTTTGAGTAGCTCGCCAATGTGTTTGATGAGGATGATGTGCAAACTGACTGAGTATGGAAACTACATAAGCAATATCTAGCCCTGTGTTGGCTAGGTGAACTAAAGAGCCAACTAGCTATTGATAAGCATGCACGTTGGCAAGTGATGATGAAGACAAATAAAAGACCACATGGGGTAGGTAAAAATAATGATAAAATGTGATATATACAAATACAAAGAGGAGCACATGCTAGTAAGAATTTTAGTGTTTGGAAAGCAAATTCAAACTCAAGAGTCCAAACAAATTAAGCAAGTTTAAATTGAGCCACTTTCTTCAAGCGAACAACAATATGAGCCAAAAAATGAAGATGAAAACCATGCCAATTAATTTTTTTGAAGAAGAAAAGGACTTATTTAATATCCTTTGGTGCAAGAGCCTCCAAAACAACCTTGACCTTATCACGATTCACTACACTCCCTTGTTGAAAACTGAGATAGCCTAAAATTTTTCCACATGTAACACCAAAAAACTTCCTAGGGTTAAAAGAGAGATGGGCTTCTCAATATTTAAAAAATAGAGTGATAGATATAAAAAAACGGTGATCCTTTTGTGCTCTTGAAACCAATAAACCATCTAAGAAGCCTCTCATAAAATTTTCAAAGAAAGAGAGAAAATGGTATGCATGCAACATTGGAATGTGCTCAAATCATTGCTCAAACCAAACCACATGAATACACAGGAAAAACACACCAATGATTAACGGATATTGTCCTAGGATCCCATCACAAAGGTCATCGCCACTTTCAAAGATTATCAATGAAAAATCACATTGTGTGGCAGACAAGTATCAAGAAAAGATATGGATATTAGGCTTCTAAAAAATCTTCCTAAGTCACGTGATACTTTTTTAACAATACTTTATAATCAAGGTCAAGTGTTAACCTAGGAGGAAGTGCAAAGACTCTTGCTCCTCCATGACTAGCGAGAAAATTCTTCAGCATCACAAGAAATAGCCATCAAAGCTAGGGTTCCCTTAATAAAGGCTAAGAATTCTAGTAATCACTCTAGCACTCTTCCTAAAAAAGGCTTCAGCAACTCATCCAAGAATTTTACATGCAATTATTGTGGAAAATTAGGGCATACAGAGAAGTTATGTTATAAAAAGAAGAACAATTCTAAAGCTTCTACTTACAAGAATTAAGCTAAGTCCTCTATGCATAGGTCTCATTGTTTGAGTGAAGGTCTCTTTATCTCAGTAAAGGCCAATGCTCTAATCACTTTTAGCTCATCACATGAATGGATATTGATAGTGGTGCAACCTTCCATATGTGCAAGGACCATAATTCATTTCATGAGCTAAAACACCGCAAAGGTCAAGTTTACCTAATAAATAACAAGAGTCTTCCAATTGAAGGAAAAAGCAAAGTACAAATTACAAATCACAAAGGTGAATGCAGAACCTTATCCCACATAACTTTTGTACCAATTGCATGAACCTCCTCTCCACCAAAACAATTATCGATCATCACAATCAAATTCTCCTTGACAGCACACCAGAATAAGTGATTGATTCTATAACTAAGGACATCATAGCCCAAGTTGTTGAGGATTCAAGATTGTACAAGCTTTCCTATCTTCTTACTAAGGAATCAATTTTCACCCTATGGCACTATAGATATAACAATATATCTTATTTAACCAAGATCTCAACATCTCAATTGGTTAAGGGAGTATCCAAGATTGGACAAGTGCACAATACCTTCCAAGCTTGCACTCAAGGCAAGAAACATAGGGCTATCATTCCAAAAGAGATGATCACTCTACTTAGAGTGGATCACCCTACTTCTTTATCATAGTAGATGATCACACAAGATAGACATGGGTCTATTTTCATCAATTCTAAGGCAGATACATTCTCTAAGTTTAGAGAATAGGTTTATCAAGTTGAAAAAGAGGCATCAAGTTCAGTAAAGACCATTAGATCTAATGAAGGTGGTGAACTCTTCAACCATGACTTTTACAACTTCTTGAAATAGAAAGGAATCAAGAGGAAAGCCACTAAGCCTCATACTCCATCCCAAAATGGAGTAGCTTAAACAAAGATTTGTAGTTTCATGGAAATGACAAGCAGTATGCTTCACAACAAAGCCTTACCATTCAAGTTTTGAGTCAAAGTTGTATGCACCATAGTTCAGATCATCAATAAAGTCTTGAAAAATGCACTACACAACAAGAATCCATTTGAAGCCTACTATTGACATAACGCAAAACTACTTTCAAGTGTTTGGAAGTGAAGCATTTGTATATGTGCACAAATAAGATCTACATAACTTGGCATCTAAGCCCAAGAACCATCTATTCATTTTCTATAGTGAACACTCTAAGGCCTAAAAACTATATGATTTTGAACATCACTCCATTACCATTTCAAAAGATGTAATCTTTGATGAAGCTTCAAAGTACTCAACTAAAAATCCAATTTCAAGTTTCATTCCACCCATCTACACTTTAGAGGGGGACATTGTCATTTCTAAGGAAAGTTCAAAAGCAAGTACTTCCCAACAACCTAGGGGATCTCAAAGGCTACTCAAGAAGCAGTAATGTGAACAAAACTACTATGTTAATTATGCACTCATGTACCAAATTCAACAAATTCAAGAGCATTCCAACTTTAAAGAAGCTCAAGGCCAACCTAATTTGGAAGAATCTATGCAGACAACGATGGATGGAATCTAAAGAAACAATACATGGACACTCAGAGCCTACTAACCATCACGTTATTGGAGTTAAGTGGCTATAAAAAGTTAAGTAAAAATCATATGGTACCTTGAACAAGTATAAAGAAAGACCTGTAGCTATGGGTTGTAAGCAAAATCATGGCATTGATTATGAAGAAATATTTTCCCTTACTATAAGGTTTACAACTATTAGAATCCCACCTGATTCCTTAAGGGTTGTCATGCATGAGTATGGAGACATGCCGAACGAGGAATTAGATTTCACCAAATAGATACTTACTCACTAGCCAAACGAAGGTTCCTCCACCCACCTACATGCATGAAGACATCTTTCTACACAGGTATGTTTTCTTATTATAATTTATTGTTTTTAATTAAATTATAATATAAATGTTATTAATCATTTTAACTTTATATTTTTAGGACACCAATACCACCTCCAGCTCCTAAGAGCTATGCGCACATGCATATGTGGCCTAGGGCTAGAGTGTGACATATCACCTAATGGAAGTATAATTTACATCAAGAATGGCTTGGAGTTCAAAGAAAGGATGAGATCTTTATGTGACTCCTATATTAGATTTGTTCATTTACAATGGGAATAAGTACAAATTTTGCATTTGAATTGAAATATATTTTTTATGTTTAAGTTATCTGATCTTTGTTTTTGCCATGAATTTGATGAGAGAGGCAAAAATTGTGTGCTTAGTTCACTCGAGTCTGAATTCGATACCAGTTGGTTTCACAGGTGGTGCTTGAAACAGATGTGGAAACTTAAGTCACATCATCATGACAATGCAAAGTAAGCATTGTTTTATTTCTTATATATATATAGACACATACACACACTCACTCACACACACACATACACACACATACACACACACACACACACACACACACACATATATATATATATATATATATATATATATATATATATATATATATATATATATATATATATATATATATATATATGCACATATAAAATAAAATATGAAAATAAGAGTAAATATAATAGGGACTGAAATACATACATACATACATATGTGCACACACACACACACACACACACACACACACACACACACACACACACACATATATATATATATATATATATATATATATATATATATATATATATATATATATATATACGAGTAGGCTAGAATCACCTTCATTCATATGCTCACTATCCAACTGTTTTCAAAGTTAAGCAACACGAGCCTCATTCCTAGCTTGGTAAAATGTGGTAAGTGTATCCCAAGGATCCTTAACTATTCTACAAGAGCGAATGTGAGGAATAATGGCACGTTTGATAGACAAGGCTATCAATACATGTGCCTAAGCATCTCTGCCATCCAACAAATTTTCTCTACAGTAGGTGCAACAGAAACCGTGGCACGAACAAGACTCTGAAGAATATCACATCTTCAACGCCATCTGCATCAGCTTCAATACCTGTATTTGCATGTGTAATAGGATGTTTTTCAACACCCTGCACAATGTTCCACAGTCCTTTTGCAACCAATACATGTTGCATCATATAAGCCCATAATGGGTAATCGGTACCATCCAACTTATCCTCAACAGCCAACATACGGAATACATCATTGTAGCCATGGCCACTGACTAAAATACCCTGATGCAAAAAAATGATTGTATCTGAAAAAGTTCAACAGAACTACCCTGACGAGTTCTGCTAGACTTGTAGCAGACTTCGAGACACTTATACTGGAAAACAAAAACTTGTATATATCTTTGGCACAAAAAGATGAAATAGCCTACACAAGCACTGCTATAGTGCATTCAGAGGACGAAACGAGCTCAGATCGCGATTTTGGCACTCAAAGCAAAGCCATTTTGATCCCCTAATCACCTTGAGTATGCTCACCAAATTTCATGGGATTCTGAGACTATGACCAAAGGGGTGTCCACAATGCCCTAGATGAAGCGGCAGCCTGCTCTGATACCAATTGTTGGAATTAGATGTTTGCGGAAGCATGCGAACAACACAAGGAAGAAGAAGAAGAAGCTTGGAGCACAACACACAAGACTGAATGTATGACCACTAGAATGTACAAAGATAAGTAAACTGTTAGGCCTATAGGCGTATATACAAGCTTGGGGAAAAAAACCTCCTAAAGAGGGAAAAAAGGTCCCCGGTGGTCCTAGTGTGTTTACACACATCACTACCTAACTATATCAACAATATGAACTTTGCATGAAGGACAGATATAGTGTTGCAACTCATCTAAATGAGTTTGGTGCTATATTCTCCCAGTTAGAGGCTCAAAAAATGGACATGGATAATGAAATGATAGCAGTCTTGTTGTTATGCACCTTGCCATCATGATGGGATTCGTTTTGCACCGCTATTAGCAGTAGTGCACCTAGTAGTAAACTAGCCTATGATGACATATGTGGAGCACTCTTGAGTGAGGAGATGCATAGAAAATCTATGGTTAGCACTCAAAGTGGAGAAACATATAGTGTTCATGATTCTTACCAAGGAAAGAATCAACAACATGCTAGGAGCAAGAACAAGGAAAAGAATGGTCAACAAAATAAGAGTAGAAGTAAATCAAAGAAGAGAGATATGGAATGTCATTATTATCACAAGAAAGAATACATGAAGAAAGACTATTATGCATTAAAGAATGCTAAAGGTAAATGATAGAATGTTGATGGGCATGCTAAACAAATACCTACACCATCTTCTTTGACTATGAAGATTGAAGAAATTAATGCTATTTCTAATGTTGTTGATGTGTTGAACTTGATAGTATTGTGCCTACTGAGGCTCTTATCACTGATTCTCTTTACCACACATGGCTGCTAGATTCTGGTGCTTCTTTCCATGTGACACCACATAGAGAATGGCTCTCTACTTATGCAATAGAGAATGGCTCTCTACTTATGCAAGAAAGTCTCTTGGTACCATGAGACTTGGATACTCTTACCAGTGTGATGTCGTTGGGATTGGAGATGTGGTTGTGCAGTTCATTGATGGTTCAAAATTTACTATGCATAATGTATGCAATGTACCTCAATTATCATGTAATTTGATGTTAGTTGGTCAACTTGATGACCTTGGTTACAAGGTGGTTTTCTATGCTCAATCCTTTCACATATCAAAGGGAAATATGGTTATTGCAAAAGGAAGTAAAGTTAGCTCACTTTATCCTTTATTTGTATCACAGAAAGGACACCTATTAGCTGTTACTAAACAATCTATGGCTTGTATTTAGCATGGCCATTTGAGCCATATATCTCATAGTGGAATGGAAAATCTTTCTCATTTTGGCTACTTACCTATGTTATCTTTCTCTGATTTTTCATTTTGCGAGCATTCTCAATATGGAAAGCAAACTAGGAATGTGCATAAAATGCACATTGACTCTTCAATTCAGCCTTTAGATCCTGTTCATACAAATGTGTGTGATCCTATGCCCACAAGATCATTAGGTGGTTCTCTTTACTTTTTCACTTTCATAGATGATGTTACTCGAAAAGTCTGGGTATATCCTATCAAATCAAAGGATGAGGTATTCCCTACCTTCAACAAATGGTTGCTTTAGTTAAGACTAAAAAAGGAAGTAAGCTCAAAGTTTTACATTCAGATAATAGGGATGAGTATACCTTACATAAATTCAGGCTTTTCTATCAATCTAGAGGAATTCATAGAGAGTTTACATCCAAAAGGATGAATAGAAGTATTCAGGATATAGTAGTTTCCATGCTGCATCATGCAAACCTTTCACAAGGCTCTTGGGCAAAAGCAGTATTGACTGTACTTCATGTGATTAATAGTTCACCTAGTACTGCCAAAGGTCTAAAAGTGGCACAAAAGTTATGGATAGGGAAGCCACCATATTATGGTCATTTTTGACTTTTTGGGTGTTAAACATATGTTCATATACCCAAGAATCTTAGGAAAAAAACTAGACCATAAGTCAAAGAAATGCATTTTACTTGGATATGGTCGAGAAGGAAAATTTGGAAATCACTTATTGGATCTTGAAACATAGTCAATGATAAGAAGTAATGATGTCATTTTCAATTAATCTAAGATGCATAAACAACCCATTAAGGAGTTTGAAGTGGGAAGAGTGGTGTTTGAGGATACTAGTCATCTAGTTAGCATGCATAAAAATGTTGCACATAGGGATGTTCAAGAGAATGTCCTATCATATTAGTCTACAAATGTTCCTATTTAGCAATCATTGAGATGCTCTACATGTGTCTCACATCCACTTGATAGATATGTTCCAGGTTTTGAATTTGTTATGCTAATAGATGCTGGTGAGACTTCTTTCTACAAAGAGGCCATGCAGACAAAGGATCATGTCAATTGGGAGTGTCATCTTCACATGAAGAGTGTATGTCTATAGTAGACTCAGATGTATGGTACTTTGATAGTGGGGCAACCAAACATATTACCTCGCAGTGTACTTTCTTCACTTCACTTGAGCCTGGCCTTATAGACAATATTGTCACATGTGCTAACAACTCCTCTTATCCTGTTATGGGAGTTGGTAAGATCATTTTGACTACTGTTGATTGTAGGTCTTTTACATTGTCAGATGCTTTATTTGTGTCAGGGATCCAGGAAAATCTGTTATCAATTTTAGCACTAGCCAAGATTGGCTTGGTCGTGAAATTTATTGATGACATATGTACAATTCATGAAGCAAAAATGTCCAAATGCTGCACATTAAAAAATGGAAGACAAAGATGAGAAGAAATCAGAAAAGCAGAAATTCTTTTGCAAGTACTCTAAAGGAAACAATCATGTCATAAACAAGAGTCCCAAATTGGATGCTAAAGAGGCAAAGAAAAAAAAGGTTGGAATGGTTGTTGCAGAGGCCTCTACACCAAAAACAGAGTCTACTAATCTTGTGTAGAACGAAGAATGGGGTTTACTATTGTTTGTAGTTTTGACCCATCTTCACATGAAAAGTGTGTGTCTATAGTAGACTCAGATGTTTGGTACTTTGATAGTGAGGCAACCAAACATATTACCTCACAGTGTAGTTTCTTCACTTCACTTGAGCTTGCCTCTACAAGGAATAATGTCATATGTGCCAAAAACACCTCTTATCTTGTTATGGGAGTTGATATGATCATTTTGATTACTATTGATGGTAGTTCTTTTACATTCTCAGACGCTTTAGTTGTGCCAGGGATGAAGAAAAATCTGTTATCAGTTTTTGCATTAGCCAAGATTGGTTTGTTTGTGAAATTTGTTGATGAAGGGTAATCTCCCTCTTATTCCTAAAATTGATGACCCTCATGATCAATTTCCCCAAGACATCCCATCCATTTATGCAGACCAAATAGAGCAACAAGAAGATGAAAGATTAGATTTTGAATCTAATTCTTTACAAGAGTTTCCACAATTCACAGGCCCATGGGAATCTGAATCTCTTCAAATAAGAGCTCCCACAATACTAGTAAGAAATGAAGACTCGGTGGTTCCAAGAAACACTGATGTCATGAAGAAAACTAAGGTTCAGTGTCGTCTCACTGTAGAAGAGCTGCTCAAGGCAAAAACTGAGCTATGGAATCATGTGAAGGATCAGGTTCCATAACTTGATTCCAAAATGTCAAAAGCAGGCTCTAAGCAGAAAGTTCCAGAGATACCTCTTGATAAAATAGGAGACATGAGTGAAGGTGAAGGAGTTAATGCTTATCTCCCAATCACCTACCAAGGTTACACAACCAAAGCAATTGTAGATTCAGGTGTTGGTGTTGCTATTGCAACCACCTCCTTGTGGAAGTGATGGGGCAACTAGAATGAAGCTTCAAATGGTAGACGGTCATTTTGAAAGACCTCTAGGATTGCTCGAAGGGATAACTCTAACCACTTGTGGTGTAGAGTTTGAACACACATTTGCTATATGTGAGTTTGAAAAAAATAATGTCTACGAGATGATCCTAGGAAGACCCTTCCTATGACAACTACAAATAGTACAGGATTGAGGAACCAACTCCTTGTACTTACAGCACTTAGGGGTCATCACCAAGGTCAATTTGAAGGATTACACCTTCAGAGATGTACCACCCCTACAGTGGAATCCTATCCACAAAGCGAAAGAAGATTCTATCTCTGTGCATTCTAGAAGTTCACCTGATCCATCATGGCTACATGAAGATACTCACTTGTGGATGTGCAAGGTCGCAGAGGAAGAGGAAAAGTGCCTAAAAGCAAGAGAAGAAGGAACTCCTCCAAGAGATAGAGCAATTAAAGACCCAACCTATACACCGATGATCTTTCCAGATGAGGAATTTGAGCCTCACGGTTGGGCAGAAATCTTGGCCACCATGGACATTGCTGTCAATGAAGAACATTGCACACCTCATTGTGATGAGGAGGGTTATGATACCTCAGTGTCCATGTGTCAGCCCTTGTTAGAAGAATGTGACCCTAGTGATATCATAGAAGAAGAAGAAAATGAAGATGATCTATAGTCCATTGTAATGGATAGCTGCTTTAATTCAAAAAAGCCCTATCTAGAAGATGTAGGAGTATTTAACCAACAAGAAGAAGAACCTCTCACAAGCATTAAAACTGTAAATTCAAAGGATGGAAGTGAAGGTGGTAAAGAGAAAAAGAAAAGAAAAGCAGTGAAACAAGAAGAGGAGGAATCATTGTTTGAAGTACCATAAAACTTCAAAAAATATGAAGTTGAGGATCGGAAAATTTTGGTACGAATGCCTAATAGAGAGGCGCTCATAGGAGAAGCATATGATAACAAAGAAAAGACCAAGAAAATTGTTGTAACCATCGAAGGGAACGAAGAGCGATGTACGTACATAGGAGACGACCTAAGTGTAGAAGAAGAAATAGAGCTTATAACTCTATTGAGGGAATATAGGGATGTGTTTGTGTGGCACTATAGAGACTTGAAGGGGGTAGATCCAAAAATTTTCTCTCATACTATCCCCATGATTGCTGATGCCAAACCCACCAAACAAAAGCCCTACACATATAATGACACTTATGCAGCTAAAATAAAAGAAGAAATTGACAGGCTGATTGAAGCTAGATTTATCTATGAGATTGAGCATACTCAATAGGTGTCCCCCATTGTAGTGGTGCCCAAGAAGAATGGGAAGTTGCGAGTGTGTATTAACCTTAAAAAAGTTAATGCTGCTGCGATTCGAGATAGTTATCTACTTCCAATCATTGAACATCTATTGGAGCGTGTTGCAGGCAAGGAAGTTTATAGCTTCCTTGATGGATTTTCCGATTACAACCAAGTAGCCATTGCCCCAGAAGATCAACACAAAATGGCTTTCGCCACAGAGTGGGGAATTTTTGCATTTTATGTGATGGCATTTGGGCTCACAAATGCACTTGCAACTTTCCAAAGGCTCATGTGTCATGTCTTCAAGGAGTTCTTGCGAAAGAGATTAGAAGTATATGTGGATGATTTATGTGCTCATTCCCAAGAAAGAAGATACCACATCCAGAGCTCAGATAAGTGTAGAGAATATCGAGTGTGTCTGAACCCAGAGAAGTGTGTGTTCATGGTATGACAAGGTAAGATCTTAGGCCATATTGTTTCTAAGAACAGAATATCAATAGAGAAGGACAAAGTTAGAGCCATAGCTGAGTTGCCCAGGCCAAGGAACGTTAACGAGGTACAAGCCTTTATGGGCCATTGTGGATATTACCGCAGATTTATCCACATGTATGCAATCATAGCCAAACCTCTTTATGCCTTGCTGACCAATCTTGAGTGGAAGGATGAATGTGAAAAATCCCTCAATGAGCTAAAAAGACGTTTGTGCTCAACACCAATACTGACCACTCCTGATTGGAATAAACCCTTCCACGTCCATGTAGATGCTTCCAATCATGCAATAGGATGTGTGCTAGCACAACCCACAGGTGAAGGAAATCTAGATCTGCCTATAACATATGCTAGCAAACAACTGAATGCAGCTGAGCGAAACTATATGACAACAAAAAGAGAGGGCTTAGGCATGGTATATGCTGTGAAGAAGTTTAGACACTATCTGTTGGCCTTCAAGTTCAAGTTTTTTACTAATCATCAAGCTTTATTATATTTGGTCAATAAACCTTGCAATACAGGATGCTTAGTAAGATGGTTTCTCTTACTAATGGAATATGACTTTGAAGTGGTTGTTAGGAAAGGTAGGACCCACCTCAGGGCAGATCACCTTTCTTGCATCACTTCAAGAGAGTCACCGCAAGGAGTTTCGGATGAATTGCCTAATGCTTATCTATTCAATTTAGAAGTTGTTTCTAAATGGGCAAATAAGTTGGTACATGTCCTAACCTTCGAACCTACAAACAAGAATGTGAAAACCCACAAAGAGGAAATTCTAAAATCACAAAAATATCAAATATTAGTAGGAAGCATGTACAAACAAGATATGGAGGGTGTATTAGCTTGTTGTGTCGAGGATGACGAACATAGTAATTGGTTGCAACAAGCCCATGAAGGATTTCTAGGAAATCACTATTCTAAACAACGAACATTGCAGAATCTAAAAAGTTTAGGAGTGTATTGGCCTAGCATGGACAAGGAAATTCATGAGTGGATTAAGAATTGTGCAACGTGCAAAGAGAGACCCCAATGGAGCATGTGACTCTTTATCATGTATCGTTAATTCCAGAATGGAGCACTCCATTGGTAGAATTCATGAGATCCGGAACATTACCCAATGAGGCTAGTCTAGCAAGAAAACGGAGCATGGAGTAAGAGGCTCAAGACTATGCCTTAGTAGGAGACAACCTATATCGGAGAGGCAAAGATGGACACTTAAGACTGTGCGTTCATGAATCAGACTACTTGAAATTCTTAGAAACTGCACAAAACGGTGTTGCAGGTGGACACTTTGGGCCTGATGGAGTAATGAAGGCCATTCTATTCTTAGGACTTTGGTGGCCCAATCTTCATACGAATGCACATACTTATGTGAAGAAATGTGATACATGCCAACGTGCACAATATCCGATAAGAAAAGATGAGATGCCTTTGAGACCAATGATGGGAGGAGGTGCATTCTCGAAGTGGGCTATAGACTTCATTGGTCCCATTAACCCCCCAGCTAGGAACTCCCATGCGGAGTACATTATTGTAGCCACATATTACCTTACAAAGTGGATGGAAGTAAAAGCCACAACAAAGAATGATGCTCAAACAACGACAAAGTTCTTATTTAAGAACGTCTTCACGAGATATGGACTACCAATAGAGTTAGTAAGTGATAGAGGTACACACTTCTTGAATGAAGTCATTGAAAACCTTCTCCAAGAATTCTTGGTGATACATAAGAAGTCTTCCCCCTATCATCCACAAGCTAACGGACAAGCTGAGAGCATGAATAAGATCCTACGTAATGTGTTGACAAAATTGGTAAATAATAAATGCTCTGATTGGGACAAACAAGTTCATCATGCTGTTTGGGCTTACCGAGTTGCTTACAAAACAATACTCAATGCTACCCCATTTCAGATGGTCTTCGGAGAGAATGTTGTGCTACCATTGGACTTCCTAATCCCAACATTAAAAGTGGCACAAGAGCATGAGTGGAATGGACATGAATTGTCCTCTAGGATCTTTGATCTAGAACGCTTAGGTTAGATGAGGCTACGAGCGGCAGCAGACATCTATGCTATAAAGAAAATACAAAAAGCATACTTTGATGCACACATCAAGGATAAAGGATTGAAAGAAGGAGATCTAGTGTTGGTTTATACACTAAAGCAGCATGCCCACAAATTGGAGAAACGAGGATATGGACCCATGATCATTAATAGAATTTCCACTAGCGGTGCGGTTCAATTGGCCACTCTAGAAGGTGACATCTTGCCAAACTATATTAGTGGATGTCGAGTCAAGTTGTATCAAGAACCTCTTACAGATGATATGCTAATGAGACTCAACACTGCTAAGAAGCGAAAAGAAGAAGAGTTGAGGGTTAAAGAAGAAGCGCAGGCCGAGGCGAGAGAGTGCATCAGGAGAAATAAGTTAAGGCGAATAGGCCTAGATGTCAACCCGAAAGCCCCAAAATATCACATGGACATGTGCCAAAAATCGGGCATAATTACTTCTCGCATAATCGATCGACGCCCCTTTGTGACTGTGGAGGTAGGACAAGGAAAGAGTGTAAAGATGGTGAGAGCATTGGTTGATTCAAGAGCTGCAACTAGTGCAGTTAGACTTTCATACTGCCAAGATCTGCAATTGAACATCAAGCCTATAGAAGCCTATCTCATAGGTTTGGGAGGTGTGGAAACCCCTTGTTTGGGCGAGGTGGAACTTCCCATCTACCTTCAAGATGTTCCAATGAAAGTCAAAATGCTAGTGTGTGATGATGAGGACCTTACAGAGCCACTTGTCTTGGGACAAGATTGGATTTATGACCATGTAGTCAATTTGAACCTAAGAAGTCAACTTCTTCAAGTTTGGGTACATGAACAATGCATTACATTAGAATTAGAGAACTGCATGCTCACAGATCATGGCACCACACACTCTCTGAGTTCCTCCAAGAATAATCTTCAAGAACAAGATGTTGTATGTGTTAAAAGCTCTATGATCCAAAAGGACTCAATCATGGAAGGACAATTGCAAAGGCATGTAGAACCTCCTCCTTTCTCGAAGAGTAAAGCATCCACAATAATTCAACCTCAGAAGCAAGCAAAACAATATAAGACAATCGGTATATCAAATAGACAAAGAGCCTTCAAGAGTAAAGTAGCTCCGGGCATGAAGCAGATTTGGGTACGAAAAGGAGAGCAACCGCCAGCCACGCCAACACAACTCCCACCCAGGCAAGCCAACCATGCAAAAACAAGAACCAAGCAACCAGGACTAGCTCACTTAGAACGCCTCTGGAAAATTTGGGTGCCTAAGAAATTAGTTGCAGCTCAACAAGGGCGATTACATATGTGGGTACCTAAGAAGCTCTTACATACACCACAACCTATGCTCTCCCATATGCAAAAGGTCTCAACAAAGAAGCCAAGGGAATAAAAGGGTAAGAACCGAGCACAGAGGCCAAAAGAAGATAACCTCACCTCCTCGAAAAAAATAACCAGGCACTCATTAAGGATATGGCTTTGGAAGCCAAAAGTGTTAGTAGCATCCATAGAACCAAAGAGCGAATTAGGTCGGATACAAAATTTTAGAAACCATCTCAAGATGAGGAGACTAGAGGTGATCTTTACAGGGCCAAATACTATTCTAAGGAGGATTACATTATTGCAAGATTCAATCGACACCTCCAAACAAAGATTGCATCAAGTCTACAAGTAACATCAAAAGCCTCGACCAGCAACAACCATGTGCCTTTGGCATAACCTTGTCTTTTGCATCATCCAAGTCATGCATTTCTAAAGTATGCATCAATATAGGGCCACATTACACAGCCATGCATAGACACAATTGAGAAATCCCAGGCACATGAGACACACTAACCATTGTCTTCTTATTTGTGACATTGTTCCAAAAAAAAGAAAAAGATACGAGAAGAAGAAACAGCACTAGGCGAGCCAAGAATCTCAGCAGTGGATCATCAACAAGGACATCCATCCGCAATGAAGGACAAGCCCATGGTCAATCACCATGATGGGGGTACAACACGAAGAGATGACTATTGAGAGACCTTTCACCATGGTAAGAATTGTATGCTCCAACAATATAACCATGATAGATTAGCAAACCTCTTCGTCAACATACCCTTGAGCACTTTGCTCAAGACCCCATTTGTTGCACCATACTTCTTCCAACCCCCAAGTACGCATACATAGGGCCACATTGCAAGGCCGTGCACAAGGCACATATTTTGTTCAATCCATGCACTAATGCACTTACCCATCATCCATTATGGGTCACGAGTACTTGGCATGAAAACTAGGGGAACCATCTTTGAAATCCAGAGGACATCAAGGTGACAACAACAAGAGCAAGGAAGAAATCCACCACTGAGAGCTACTCACAGTCAATTGTGATAACCTCTTTTGAGCAGCTCACAATTTCTGAAAGCTCAACAATACACTCTCATGTTGGCATCAAGGAAGAAGAACATGAAGAATGGGACAAGCGACCCAGCTACACGTGGAAGACAGACCGCTCTGGTGGAGACATGAGGAACTCTACCTCTGAAAGTACTACATGGACCAACCACTACAACAAGGGTTTGTCAAGGATGATAGAATCTAGAGGGGGGGAGTGTTGACACTCAAGGATAAGGACAAAGCATGGAAGCGCATCAAGGAAGTGGACACACAAGAACAAGGAGCATGTAGGGAGCTCCAAGAAGCACCTATCAAATTTTCAGAAGAAATCCCTATAAAAATAGTGATTTTTATCACTAAAAACCATTGTAAATACCATTTTTTATTTTTTACAACTCCATTTTGTTCAAGTCGAGGAGTCCTCAAGCTTGAGGAGTATTAGAACTATCATCCTACCAATTTTCATAATTTCCAGACTCTCTTTGAGGCCCCAAATAAGCCCTAGAACCTATTTTTTAACTAGGCCGGACACTAGGTCTAGACAAGGCCAAAACCACTCAAAAAACTATAAAAAGGGCTGGCGAGCTCATTTTGGAGGTTAGCTTATTGTAGATTTGAGCTTTTGTAAGAGAACTCTTTTGTAATCGAAGTCCTTCCATTGTTCCACTCTTTGTTCTTGCTTGTGCTCGTGTGTGTGTATGTGTGTGCATGCTTGTGTGCTTTCACTCATACACTTATGCCATCACTTGCTCACGGTCTTCATACCGGTCCTCACATCTCCACGGATTGACATTTATGAGGTGAAGCTCCTCACATTGGTACTTGCCATTGTGCTATAGTGATAGAGAGAGAGGGAGGGAGAGTGAAAGAGGGAGTAGAGGGGCACAGAGAGAGAGAGAGAGAGAGAGAGAGAAGAGAGAAAGAGAAAGATAGGAAAATAGAAAACAAATGAGAGAATAAGAGAATTGAAATGAGGAAACAAAAACTAAATAAGAAAATAGAAACTTAAAAAGTAAACATAGGAAAAGATATTAAAAAAGGAAAAATAGGAAATAAAATTAAAAATAAAACAATAAAAAGAAAAATAATTAGAAAATAAATAAAATAAATTAAATATGAAAAATGAAACAAACAAATAGGAAAATAAAAAGAAAATAAATATTAAATAGAATAATAATAAACTATATAATAATTGCCATGAACGTATTTTTTTTGTATATTATTGTACTAATTGATGGTTTTTTTTTAATGTGTGTTTCTTTTTCTTGCAAACCATTGAAGAGTTTTGAAGCTTGATGTATTCCTAATTGAAGAGAACAATCTAAAAGGACTTCAAGAGTCATACTTTTATGTCTTTTGAAGTTCATTTGTTTCTAGTATCATTTGAGTTCCATGAGATAGAAAAAATTCTATGTTTCATTTTATTTAATACATTCATTGTATTAGCCCTAAATAAGAAACCATTGATGTATCAAATTGACATGATGTTAGTATCCCACATTCATTGCACTATGAGAAATGTCTAATTGTTTTTTTAATGTGATATGAGTATGTGTTTGAAAGTGAGTGATTATTTAATGTTTCTTATTAGTCTACCCCAACTCACCTAAAATGCAACACAAATACCCTACATGATTGCATATAGGCACACTAGAAAGCTCGTCTTGATCCAATCAATTGCCTTCCCCATAATAGTGATGACTGTTGGAGACTGAGGTCTATGGATGCACATGAAAAACACAAGGAAGAAGAAGAAGCTTGGAGCACAACCCACAATATTGAATGCATTACGAGTAGAATGTACAAAGATAAGTGACCCATTAGCACTATAGGCATATATACAAGCCAGGAAAAAAAAACCTCCTAAAGAGGGAAAAAAGTGCCCCCATAGTCCAAGTATGCTCACACACATCACTACCTAAATATATCAACAACTCCCGCCTAAGAGTGATGCAGTGACCAAGGAGCTTGCACTCATGTATAAGGAAGTGCCAAGCTATGTGGAATCAATCAACAAAAGGAAGTAAGCCCAAAGCTTTACGGAAAGCTTCAAATTTCTCCCTAGGCAGAACCTTTGTGAAAAGGTCTACAATGTTCTCCTGTGTGGGCACATATGCCAAATTGATCTCTTCAATAGAGAACCTCTCCTAGACATAATGATAGTGCACCTAAATGTGCTTAGTGCAAGCATGGAACACACGATTGCTCGCAACTGCCAATGCGCTCTCTATGTCAGTGAAGATGGTGGTGGTAGATGTTGGTACATTTGGCAAGCCTTGATGCTTGACCAAAAGCCCAAAGGTTTACTTCATATCTTAAGCTTAAATGTTCATTAGTCACATATGACCACCTCTTGTAAATATCTTGAGTTTAACTCAAGATAAATGAAAAAGAAAAAGGTTGAGAGAATCTCGTAGCTTTACGAGTTGTAATCCACAACAACCAAGTGATTGGAATCAAATTAATTAGGAGCCTAAAAGATAGGATCACTTTTAGGTGATAGATTCCAAATTCAAATTCAAATTTATCTATAAAAGCTCATGTTTTTTAGTCGTGGGATAGCAAGCAGAAGAAGGACACATTGAGCTTCAAGATTGTGGGCACACCTTGTCCACACATGCATGAGTAAGCCTTTAGCATCTCCCTTGTATCATACATTCAATACAACATACATTTGGTTCAGATTATGCAACTATCTCATGCTCACTACTGCCTGTTGCTATACTCTCATTTTCAGTGAATATGTTTTGAGAAGTTCTCTGTGTATACTTAATCTTTTGCTTTGATTCAACTTAGTACATGTAACTCAGACCTTCTAGTTCTATGCTATAAAATTTCACGTCATTTCGTTCAGAGATCAATGAGATATGTTCATTACATTCTGACTATGTTTGTTGTCTGTCATCCTCCTGAAATGTCAGGACTACACCCCTAACTTCTTAAGATTAGTTCTCATCACATACTCATCCTAAATTAGTGCAATAACTTCCTATAGCAAGCTTAGGGGTCCAATTAGATATGGCTAAAAGATCTCATGTCAATTGTAATCATTGAGTGATTTTTGAGTGAAACACTGAGCATGTTACAATCCATATATAGCAAGTTTTACAACTCTTCAACATTGGAAGTAGTCTGTTTTGATGCAACTACTTGAAGGTGATAATCCAAAGCACATTATGGGTCCAAGTACATATTTGGGAAGCTAAAGGTGTCTACTAAAGTAATCTGAAGTAACATTGGCAAGTGTAGAGCAGGATTTGTGCAGCACCATCTCATTTTTGGAGTGTATCCAACCTTCTCCTCATAGTGGTATCAGAGCAATTATCAACTCAACATGGGAGATGGATTCCCATCATCAATTGACAAATTGGATCGAGGTAATTACTATGCTTGGGCTATTAGAATGGAAGCATATCTACAAGGTAGAAACCTTTATGGTTACATATCTGGAGATGAGTTAATGCCAATACTTAGAAGCAAAGGGCAACACACTCAAGAAGAACAAGAAAGGTTATCAACATGGTGTTCAAAGGATGCATTGGCCAGGTCATACCTTCTCAACTCAGTTTCTGATTTCTTACTCCCACGTATTAGAAATTGTAAGACGTCACAAGAAACCTGGAATGCACTTGAAGCACTCTTTTCTTCAAGCTCTAGAGCAAGGAAGAATCAACTGTGGATGGAGTTCACAACACTCAAGAAGATGCCCAAACAGAATGTGATTGATTATGTCACTAAAATGAAGGACCTAACTGATCAACTTGGAAGCATTGGAGAAGTCATTGATGAGGAGCAAATTGTGAGACAAGTGATCAATGGAATCAAAGCAGATGAAAAGTGGGAAGCATTCACTACTGCAATGGATTTATACATGGACATGCAGGTACCTGACTTCAATACTCTAATGTGACAATTGTTTACTCATGAAGCCAAGCTTGTGAAGAACAATGAAAACTCAAAAGGTAATCAATTCTTTGCCCTATACACTGATAAGAACAAGAGTAAGGATGGTAAAGGTAAAGGCAAGAAATCTGATGATGAAGCTAGTACCTCCCAAGCTAACTTTGCAAGAAGAGGTAGAGGTACAAGAGGAAGAGGTAGAGGAGGAAGACAAGGTAGGGGGAGATTCCAAAGCACCTCTCCATGTGTCATATGTGGATTGACTAACCACACAACTGAGAATTGTTTCAGGAACCCCAGAAATCAGAGAGGAAGAGGCTTCAACATAGGAAGCTATGGAAGAGGAAGATCAAACAACTTCAACAACTATAACAACAACTACAACAACTACAATAACCAAGGAGGCTATAGAGGAAGGAGTGGCTACAACAATTATACTGAAGAGCAGGGATAAGATGACTCACCTTTGTTAACGAACATGACCATGAGACAAGGTAAAGGAGATGAACATGTGTTTTTTATAGATTCTGGTTGTTCAAATCATGTAGCAAGAAATGTGGCACTACTATCTGACTTGGAGGATCCAAGGAACAAGCATGAGGTTAAGAGAGGCGATGATACAAGGCACTCAGTGGAAAAGATTGGGAATGTGGAAACTTCTACTCAGTAAGGTATTGTATGTACCTACCATAACCAAGAACTTGGTAAGTGTTGGACAAATTGTAGAAAAAGGCTTGCAGGTAAGGTTTACAAGAAATGGAGCATTTGTTGAAGATCATCAACAAGGATTCAAGAAGATAGCCAAAGGAGAAAAAACAGGTAGACTCTTTACATTTGAAGTGCAGGATACTAGAAATATAACACTTTTGAATTATGGAGGACAAACCCTATCAGAATTAGAAATGTGGCACAAAAGATTAGCTGACATAGGAGAAAGAAGTTTAAATCAAATATGCAGGGACCAGAGTGTGCTTGGATCGCCAAATATATCCAAGCAACATATGATATACAAATGCAGCTCATGTCAATTTGGGAAGTCTCATAGACAACCATTTATGAAGAAAGGTTACATTCATGGTGATCTATTGGAGCTAGTGCACACAGATGTTTGGGGACCTAGAAAGACCCTTCAATTTTAGGATCGAGGTATTATGTATCATTCATTGATGATTGTAGCAGATGGACCATACTTTATTTTATGAAGCACAAAGATGAAGTATTCAATTGTTTCAAAAAATATCTTGCTCTTGTTGAAAATCAGACAGGGAAAACATTAAAGAGGCTAAGGTCAGATGGAGGGGGAGAAGACTTCTCCCATGAGTTTGATGCATATCTCCAGGATAGAGGCATCAAAAGAGGAATCACCACCAGATATACTCTAGAGCAAAATGGAGTAGCAGAAAGGAGTAGCAGAAAGGAGGAATAGGACCATTGTGGAGGCAGCAAGGTCCATGATCAATGAGAAGAAACTGCCCAACTATCTATGGGCAGAGGTTGTATCCACAACCACCTATCTTATCAACAGACTCCCATCTAAAGCATTGGATGGGATGAAACAATATGAAGCTTGTAATGGAAGAAGGCCTAGCCTAGCACATTGTAGAATCTTTGGGTGCATATCATATGCACATGTTCCATCACAGATAAGAGGTAAAATGGATCCCAAGGCAGAGAAATGTGTATTCATAGGTTATGATCTTAATAAAAAAGGGTATAGGTTGTATAATCCAAGTACTAAAGGTTTTATTGTTAGTAGAGATGTTGTTTTTTATGAAAACAACTCGTGGTTTGAAGATGATTGCAAAAAGGTCAAACTACCTTATGACCTAGAAGAAGATTTTCCTACAATTCAGAAGGCAACTAATCAACAATGTGAAGATTCAAGTGATTCTGATGATGATCAGAAAACACCAAGGAGAAACTTCAAGGTATGGAGCAACAAAGGTAAAGAGAAGATGCAAGACTTGAGGGATATTGCAGAATCCTCTCAACAAACAATAAGGAGATCAACTAAGGAAAAGAAGAAGCGAGAAAGGTATGGATATGACACCTCTTTAGTGTCACTAAACACTCAATCTATATTGCTCAGGATATCAATTCAGAAGAACCATCAACCTTTGAATAAGCAAACAACAAATCTGAATGGAAGGAAGCAATGGAGGAAGAGATAGAAGCACTTCAAGAAAATCAGACTTGGGATCTAGTTCCCAAGAATCAATCCATGAAGATCATTGGATCTAGATGGATCTATAAGGTAAAAAAGAATTCTGATGGATCAATAAATAGGTACAAAGCAAGACTTGTGGCCAAAGGGTTTGCTTAGACCCAAGGGATTGATTATGAGGAGACCTTCTCTCCTGTGGCAAAGATGCCAACAATCAGAGTTCTCTTAAGCATAGCTGCTTCAAGGAATTGGAACATCTATCAATTAGATGTAAAAAATGCTTTTTTGAATGGTTGGATTTCAGAGGAGGTGTACATGGCACAACCTCCTCGATTTATTGATGATGTACATCTTGAGTATGTGTGCAAACTCAGGAAAGCTCTCTATGGTCTCAAACAAGCTCCTAGAGCTTGGAATCATAGATTGGTTACATTTTTGCAGGACAAAGGATTCAAGATGAGCAAAATTGATTCTTCACTCTTCACCAAGAAGAGTAACTCTGAAGTTATATACCTATGTGTGTATGTAGATGATATTATTCTTACAGGTAATGATGCAGATGGAATCAAGAAGATCAGCCCAAATGAAGGAAGAATTCAAGATAAGTGACCTAGGATTACTCACTTACTTTCTTGGATTAGAAGTTGTTTATACAGAAAAGGGATCTTCCTTACTCAAAGGAAGTATGTTAAACATGTAATTGCAAAGTTCAAGATGCAGGATGCTAAGGTTGCAGGTACTCCCATGGAGGTCAATCACAAGTTAAGTGCTCATGAAGGGGAACCCATTGAAGACATTACAAGCTATCAGAGCCTACTTGGAAGCTTGAATTATGCAACCCTAACTAGGGTAGATATATGCTATGGTGTAAGTGTGCTTAGCTAATTTATGCACACTCCTAGAAAGCCTCACATGGATGCAGCAAAGAGGATATTGAAATATCTAAAGGGAACTATGAATGAAGGATTGTATTATCCTTATACTTTTGATTTAAGTGTAAAGTTATTCACTGATGTAGATTGGGCAGGATCAAAAGATGATAGAAGAAGCACATCTGGATATTTATCTTTTGCACGTACAAATCTTATTTCTTGGTCTTCCAAGAAACAACCCACAGTAGCACTCTCTTTAACTAAAGCTGAATACAAAGGATTGGCAAATGCAACTCACGAAGCAATGTGGATCAAGACCCTATATATAGATTTAGGGTTAGAGTTTGGCACTCCATACATATTTGGAGACAACATGAGTTCCTTGCATTTAGCTGCTAATCCTATCTTTCATGCCAGAACTAAGCATATAGAAGTCCATTATCACTTTGTGAGAGAAAAAATAGCAAGTAAAGAAATTCAATTGTCTTACGTGTCTACTCAGATGCAATGTGCAGATATGATGACCAAAGCACTTGATGGAAGCAAACTCAACAGGTTCAAATTAATGATTGAAATCCAAGAGATACCTATGGATTGAAGACTCAAGCATCTTAGGCTTGAGGGGGAGCTGTTGGTACATTTGGCAAGCCTTGATGAATGACCAAAAGCCCAAAGGTTTACTTCATATCTTAAGCTTAAATGTTCATTAGTCACATATGAACACCTCTTGTAAATATCTTGAGTTTAACTCAAGATAAACGAAAAAAGAAAAAGGTTGAGAGAATCTCGTAGATTTACGAGTTGTAATCCACAACAAGCAAGTGATTGGAATCAAATTAATTAGGAGCCTAAAAGATAGGATCACTTTTAGGTGATAGGTTCCAAATTGAAATTGAAATTTATCTATAAAAGCTCATGTTTTTTAGTCCTGGGATAGCAAGCAGAAGAAGGACACATTGAGCTTCAAGATTGTGGGCACACCTTGTCCACACATGTATGAGTAAGCCTTCAACATCTCCCTTGTATCATACATTCAATACAATATACATTTGGTTCAGATTATGCAACTATCTCATGCTCATTAATGCCTACTACTATACTGTCATTTTCAGAGAATTTGTTTTGAGATGTTATCCATGTATACTTAATATTTTGCTATGATTCAACTTGGTACATGTAGCTTAGACCTTCTACTTCTATGCTATAAAATTTCACGTCATTTGGTTCAGAGATTAGTGAGATATGTTCATTACATTTCGACTATGTCTGTTGTCTATCATCCTCCTAAAATGTCGGGACTACACCCCTAACTTCTTAAGATTAGTGCTCATCACATACTCATCACAAATTAGTTAAATAAATTCCTATAGCAAGATTAAGGGTCCAATTGGATATGGCTAAAAGCTCTCAGGTCAATTGTAATTAGTGAGTGAGTTCTGAGTGAAACAC
Source organism: Ceratopteris richardii (assembly GCA_020310875.1). NCBI lineage: Eukaryota > Viridiplantae > Streptophyta > Polypodiopsida > Polypodiales > Pteridaceae > Ceratopteris > Ceratopteris richardii. The sequence goes on from CM035440.1 coordinate 46,472,103, forward strand.
TGAGTACGTTACAATCCATAAATAGCAAGTTTTGCAACTCTTCAACATTGGACGTAGTCTGTTTTGATGCAACTACTTGAAGGTGATGCTCCAAAGCACATTATGGGTCCAAGTACATATTTGGGAAGCTAAAGGTGTCTACTAAAGTAATATGAAGTAACATTGGCAGGTGTAGAGGAGGATTTGTGCAATACCAACTCATTTCTGGAGTGTATCCAACCATCTCCTCATAGTAGAAGACTAACCAACACCCAAATTAGGCATAATGCGTCTAAGCCACACACACTCAACAGTTGCTATGAAAGCTTCCTTATACTCGGCCTCACAACTAGAAGTGGCCACAATAGACTACCTCTTGCTCAACAAAGATATGCATGAGCCACCAAGCGTGAAGCAAAAACCACTAGTGGAAACATGAGTGCCATAGCAACCACCCCAATGAGAGTCAGAAAAGGCATGTAAATCTGGCGATAATGATCCCCCTTGGGATAAAACAATCCAAGTAGCTGGGTACCACTCAAGTAGCAAAAGATGTGCTTAACTACCTGCCAATGCTTGACACTTGGGCAATGCATAAACCTGCTTATCTATCAGACAACAAACTGAATATTTGGTCAAGTAATGCATAAGTAAAACAAGCATCCAACAACCTCCTGATAGAGAACAACATCAAATGCATCTCTAACATCATGAAGACTCAATTGTAAACCTATCTCCATAGGAGTGGCAATAGGTTTGCAGTCTTTGAGGCCAAAAGGCTACAATAATGTGTCAATATATTTGGTTTGACACAAAGTTATTCCACCATCAGCTTGCATAAATTGAATGGCCAAATAATTGATGCAAATGCACCGAATCTGACATCTCAAATGAGGCATGCAGATCAAGATTTAAATCAGCAATAAGCTTCTCATAAGGACCAGTGAGCAGAATGTCATCAACATACACAACAATGATCAGAAGCACATCATTTGCACACTTAACATATAAGGTGCTCTCAGTTGGACTATTCTCAAAACCATGTGCAATCAGGTAGGCATGTATCTTTTCATACCAAGCACGTGGTGCCTGCTTTAAACCATACAATGCCATTTTCAACCTACACACTTGGTTTTCATGCCGTTTCTGCACAAAGCCATGGGGATGAAAAATATAGACTTCTTCATGCAAGTCACCATTCAAAAATGCAATTTAATGTCCAACTGATGTGCATTTCAACCATGATGAACTGCAAGTGCACATATGCTATGAACAGTAGTCATTCGGCAAGTAGGAGCAAAGGTCTCATCAAAATCAACACCTTTTTCCTGAGCATAACCCTTTGCAACAAGCCTAACCTTATACCTGTCAACTATTCCATCAGGTTCATGCTTCAACTTGTATACCCACTTAGTGCCAATGGCCTTTTTGCTAGAAGGAAAGTCACATAAAGAACAAGGTACGATTTTTCATGATAGCATCATATTTTGATCGCATAATAGCCGTCCGATTTTCATAATTTTGTGCTTCATCAGACGAAATAGGCTCATTCTCATCATAGAGACTAGAGGCTATCATAGCATAACAATCTGATGCAAAAGAGGCACTATGAGAGCCTAAACGAGTGTGATATGATAGAGGTGTATCTAACTTGTTCTCACACAAAGTCTACACTAGCCATTTTGGCATAGTTTTTGCCTCCTCAATATCATCTATCTTATCAACAAGTGCATCATGTAAATCTGCATCAGAAATGGAATAATACGCATCATCACATGAAACCTATAAAGGTTGAGAAGTTGCCTCATTAGGAACAGGACAAGACTATCCACCTGTAAAAAGAGGTAGCAAAGTATCATACATGTCTTTGGAGCTAATAGATGTCTCCTTAGTACATGAAAGTAATGGCTAAATATCATCTTCCACAAAAACAACATCACAACTAACCAAAATGTGTTTAGTTTGCCATGCTGATAGATTTTCAACAAAAACTAGAAACTATTTGAAGCACATAAACACTTCAGGCTTTGCTTTCAATGGATATACCCATGCATGCCTGGAAAAATTATCAATGAAATTCACAAAGTAAGGATAGTTTCCAAAAGAGGGTCTTTGCATACGACCATACACATCACTACGAACAAGTTACAATTTTTTAGTAGCTCGAACTGAGCCATCTTTTGGGAATGAGGAATGCTACATTTTGCCCAAAATACAACCTTCACATACATGTTTACTAGGTGCCTCTACAAAAACCATTCTAGCCGCTTTCTTCCTTTCTTCTTTAAGAGGTAGTTTTGGACAACTCTTTATGACATGATCATTTCCTTTACAGTATTTGCAAAACAATTTCTGCTTTTCTATTTTCTTCTCATCTCTGTCATCCTCCTTTGATTGTGCAGAATTAGCAGATTTTTGCTTACTAGTAGAAGAGCTCCATTCACCTTTGCCCTTCTGACTAGCTAGGAAAGCTTGATCTGCAACATGCATAATGGACATGTTCTGTGTAGAATGTTCTTCTTGCAACAGAACAGAGACTAACTCCTCAAATGTTAAGGCATTTGGATTTCCTTTCATCATCAAATGAAGAGTAGAAGCAAAACTCTGATATGAATTGGGAAGACCATTCAGAACAGTCTACACAAGTGAACTGTTAGGCAAGACTTTAGTAGAAATCAATTGTTCCTTCAAAAATTTGATCTTTGTTAGCAAATTTTCCATGGAATCTCCTTCATTCATGTGCTCACTCTCCAACTATTTTCGGAGGTAAGCAACACGATGTCACATGATATTTATATGGGGGTTTGATAAAGAATGCCACATGGCATTCTTATGGGATTACTCCACATTTGGTAGAAAAAAGAGGGGGTTGTGTCATTTGAGGGACACATGAGACTAGAGAGGAATCTCGGATGTGGCTAGGAGGTGAACTATAGATCAATCTGTGTGTGACTTGGAAGAGGACGATGGTCTTGCGTGATCGACAACAGCAAAAAGAAATCAATCTCCTAATATTGGTATCAGAGCAGCTTGCGGTTGGCTTTTGAATCGCTGCACAAGGTGGTGATTGAACCCACATCACTCCTATGGAGGGAAAATGGACTATCCATGGCAGCCATCCATGAGTTGGTATGAAAATGCTCGCAGAAGAGTATAGTATTGAGATTAAACAAAAATGTCAAAGCTTGCGAACTCGAGGAAGATAGATAAAAAGTAAGCTCTTTCCTTTTTCTTCATCTATAACTCATACATGAAGAGTACAAGAGCATTCCATGGATAGACTATAGAGGTTTATGAATTTCTTCAAATTATTTGTAAACCTCCAATTTCGCACACATAGAGTAGAGGTTATATGTGATAATTGAGGGATATAAATTAGTACATATAGATTATGGAGTCTATACTTCTATAGTCAATCATAAAATTCCGCATTATAGAGGAATAGAAGTTTATGGATCTTCCAAGACCCTCCAACCATTTTTCTTTAGATGAGAATTTCAAGAGCCAAATCTGATAAGCCCTCATATTGAGAGAAGGATAAGGAAGGGTTATGGGCTAAGCTTTTAGAGGAAGAACATGTGTATGGGGAGTATAAGGTATATACTCTCATCTTGAATCAATGAATCCCTCAAATTGCAAGAAATTAGCCTTTGGGCATGATCTTTACATAAACTAGCCTTTGGGCATGATTTTTACATAAATTTCAAGAGCTATTTTCTATAAGTAGCCATTTTGGGAAAGGGAATGCACCAAACAGTAGTCATACGGCATGTGGGTGCAAAGGTCTCATCAAAGTCAATGCCTCTTTCCTGTGCATAACCCTTTGCAACGAGCCTAGCCTTATACCTGTCAACTGTACCATCAGGTTTACGCTTCAACTTGTATACCCACTTAGTGCCAATGGCCTTCTTGCCACGAGGCAAGTCACATAAAGACCATGTACCATTCTTCATTATAGCATCATATTCAGATTGCATAGCAGCCATCCAATTTTCTGAATTCTGTGCTTCATCAAAAGAAACAGGCTCATTCTCATCACATAGAGTAGACGTAGCCATAGCATAACAATCTGATGCAAAGGAGGCACTATGAGAGCCTGAACGAGTACGATATGACAAAGGTGCATCTAATTTGCTATCACGCAAAGTCTGCACCAGCCATTTTGGCATAGTTTTTGCCTGCTCAAAATCATCTCTCTCATCAACAAGTGCATCATGTAAATCTGCATCAGAAATGGAATGATCTGCATCATCATATGAAACCTACAAAGGCTAAGTAGTTTCCTCATTAGGACCAACACTAGATTGTCCTATAAAAAGAGGCATCAAAGTATCATACATGTCTCTGGAGCTAACAGATGTCTCCTTAATACATGAAAGCAATGGCTGAATAACATCTTCCACAAAGACAACATCATGGCTAACCAGAATGCATTTAGTCTGTGGATGATATAGACAATAGCCTTTACTTTCAGAACTGTACCCAACAAAAATACATTTTACTGCCTTATCATCCAATTTTCTGCGATGTTGTTCAGGCACTAGTGCATATGCCAAACAACCAAAAACACGCAGATGAGCAACAGATGGCTTGTGGTCATGCCAAGCCTCATATGGAGTGATAGATTGTAGTGCTTTAGTGGGACACCTATTCAGTACATATGCTGCACACATGATAGCCTCAAGCCAGAAACTATGAGGTAAAGCCTGACTCTTGACCATACACCTCGCCATCTCCATGAGAGACCTGTTCTTCCGTTCAGCAACTCCATTCTGTTGAGGTGTGTACGGCTGAACGGCTCTAAAGCCCACGAAAAAAGTATTATGGGAGACTTTATTTGGTTACTTATCCCTCGAAATTGGTCTACTTGGATTACCTAGAGCCCACAATTATCTCGCAATGGATTCTTCCTATGTCTATGCACTAGCTCATATGCTTCCCGACAACCGCCCCAAAATGATTTTGCACTCTCAGTCCAAGGGAAAATGCATATACGAGCTTATATTTTGTTCTAACTCCTCAAGATCAGTTCATTTGCTTTCCTCCGAACCACTAGATTGTATGTGAATGTACGCCCCAGTGTTTTCTTGCTCACATATTTCCGTACTACTTAATCCTTGATTCCCCTCTTCTTTCTTATTCTTGCTCTTAGCCTATCTCTCTCCCTTTCTTTCACTCTCACACTCTCTTACATGCACATACACTCATATACATCCTCTCATACATTTACTCTCACACACACACCCACTTGCTTTCTTTCCCTCTCACTTCTTCACTTTCTTTTCCTTTCTCCTTTTTCCCACACACTCTCATATATACACTCATACACACACACACACACTCATACTCTCATACTCTCATACTTTCCCTCTCTCTCTTTCTCATTCTCTTCTTCCTCCCCACGTCCCCTCTGTCTACTATCTTTCTTCCTATTTTTCTCACTCACTCTTTTTCTTCCTCTATTTTCCAATCTCTATAGCAAACAATTTGATAAATTTTTTTTCCAATTGCAATGTCATCTCATGTTCCTTCCTCTGATTTACTTGGTTCACAATGGACGCCACAAACTTTATCTCTTCAATCTCTACAAGCCAACTCCTGAACAGAAAATCATTGTGTGTCAATGATTCGGCCATCGTGGTTGCAGCCTTGGATGTTACTAGTCAATTCCAAGGACGATCACTAAGAGGCCATAGCACTCTACCACATCATCAGAGAGGTAGCGGGCTAGTATCCATTAATTCGAACGAGATAGCTATAACTTTTTGGGCATATGACATCGGATCGGGCTATTTATAGAGATTGGGACAGAGAGTTATGAGTCATACAATCCATATTGGAAGGAAATGTTGTGCTTCCAATACATTATGTCCTATAGATTTTTAGATGGAAGCAAACATAGGAGCATCAACTAGCCAACTCGATCTAGAAGCAACTGAACAAAATTGAATAGAACAGTACAATCTTGAAAGAATTTGAGATAGATCTGTAGAACCCTAGAGTTTTAGCAAGCAGCACCTGTAGCCCACATGTGTGTATTGTGGTAGCGAGCATTTCTATGAGAGACGATACGAGGCATCCTCATCTTTTCCTCAAATTTCCTCTCAAGCAGCATGTAAACCCAATGTAGATTGGGAGAATCACATTGCCTAATGAATTTGGGCATTACTAGTTAAATCCTTGTATGAACTGTCTCATTCATTAATTCATTGCACTATTGCAGTGATGCACCCCTTCCCCATGATGATTAACACATGCAAACATGAATCAATATAAAAACGTATTCCCAAGTGAAAGCCTCACTACATCCAGCAGCAACATAACCTCCCGCTTCTACAACAAGACTCAGCAATCGATAATCGCAAAGAATGACTGGCAATCGTTCAGACAATAATGTGCCACCGAGTTCCTGTTCTGTTACACATGAATCCAAGTGCATCCGGAAGGGTAACAACGACTTTTTGTGAAGCAAGTGTCATCCAATCACACGAAAATAAAAGTCTCATGTAAGTTTAGACCAATATCATTCTACTGTGCTATAAATTTTGCTCATTATAGGAGAATGGGACTTAATTACGACCATTCACTTACTCATCTTGTAATATTCAACATGCAATTTTCATTTCTCCTTTCTGTATGTTGATGCGTTCTGATGTTTGTCGATCATAAACCTTCAACCCACCTTACTATGGGTGTGGTCATTTGTACCAGTAGTTCCTCATGCATTGCACATAACAAAGTTGCACATATTGTAAACACATAATCACTGATTATGTGTTTCAAAAAGTCAGCATATGGTGAACATACATACCCAATCATACATTTTGATTGTATTTCAGTAAGAAAATTGAACCATGAGAACAGAACCATCCAATAATTGCAGGGTAAATTAATCGAAACTAGAACTTATCAAAAAGGGTTGCAGGTTCCTTTCACCTAGTCCAACTCCTTCAGCATAACATCAAAATGTGGACACTTTGACCAATGCCAAAGCCTTGTTGCTTGCTCGTGGTTGCCCTCATCTAGCCTCCCAGCCTAGCACCACCCTTCAACAATTGACGATAGGTGAAGCCCACGAGATGGATAGCTCACGGGCACCTCCTCGCCCACCGTACACACACAAGAGAACAAAAAAACCCTCCTCTGCTGTTGCTGATCACCCCCCAAAAACAACCACACTCCCCCTTTTCTCCTCAATCAGAGACAAAGAACGAAAAGGAACTCCCCTTCTGTCAAAGTTGCCAAACCTTAACTGCCCTCAATCCTCCCCCCCTTTTTTCATGAGGCCAGCAGCAATAGACAACCCCCACAAACAAATGAACAACAGAGACAAAATAGGGGTATGGAAAATAGTTGTAAATCTTTTTGTTAAGAATATTGAAGATAACATTTAGGAAGTACCACATGAAAAAGAAAAATCCGGTCACCAGTGCAGGATACTTGGTGAGAAACCCTTCACTTGAACTTGGTGTGGAATCGCTGCTGCCTCCAGCATCAGCAGCTGCCGCTGAGCACACCGGCGATGTGTAGAGCTTCACGGTGGAAACAGAGGTAAAATGGGCTTCTTGTGATGATGGACGTTTCATTAATCGATGACCTTCAAGGAGAAGCATTCCTGCCCGTCGGCTTCATATCGAGCTTGGGAAGAAACATACTTCGGCATGCGCTTGTCCCCACCACGTTCGGAACGCACTTCCTCATCAGAGATCAAGAGCTCCCTTTTTTTTTTTTGCGATCCCCCCCATGTGTGCCTGTATAGATCCAAACAAAAAAAGGGAACTTCCCCCTTTCTGTTTCTCTTGTCAGACCTGCCAGAAAAACGGCATGCCCCCCCCACTCCTCTGCGCTCGTCAGGCCTGCGACACACAGACCTGCCAGCAAAACGGATCTGGGCCCCCAAAAAAGAAGAAGTCTAGGAAAGGCAGAATTGACTAAGCGTGAAATTTCTTTCATGGCTAGGCACAGAAAATGATGTTGCCTGAAAAGCTCTATAAATACTTTGTAAATGGCTGTGAAATTAAAGCCCATCTTTCTAAATCTTTTAAGCATGAATGACCTCATGGAAGTACTGTTCCCGCCAAGGATTCTCTAAAAGAAATGTTTATGTGAGCAGGCCCCTGAATACTCGATGTCTCCTTGAATATTGCAGCATCTACTCTTGTCACAACTGCCCTCGCTTGAAGCTCATCCCTCTGGTAAAATATTAGAAACTGTTGTTCCTGATGTTGTAGTCATGGCTGCAGGTTTTGAAGTCCCACGAGCATAACCCAAAGAATGCAATGCAAGTGGCAGCTCATCCACACAAGAAACACACTTGGCTTTAAAATTCTCCATTGCAGCAACTGCTAGAGGAGATGAGCCTGATCCAGCTGCAATGCAAAACTAAACCCTACCAAATCTGTAGCATCCTTTTATGGTTAGTCTTGACCATAATGTGCTGATGTTTGGTTTTTACCTGTTTAATGAGATCTTTATAAGAATCGACTTTCACATTTTTACAAATCCCCTCTAGCTCACTCTCGTATCGCTTGTTCATCTGTATAAAAAGGGCCATTTGACACAACTGATGACGGTGACCAAACTACCGCCCTCCGTGAACACCAAAAAGTGAAAACGAAGGAAGCCACTCAAAGAGGAATTGTTCACAGAAAGCCCAACTCCATCGATTCATCATCAGAGTTCTGTTCTGATCCCGATCAAACATTTTGAATATAAGATCTAACTCTCTTTCTGATAAATTGGGTTGACGAATGAGCTTTAAGTATTTCCTCAAACTGTCCACGGCTCATCTTCTTATCACCACCTGTTCCAACAACTAATTGGACAATGTCATCAATTGTATCCATATGTTGAAGCAAGTCTCTCAATGCAGCAAGGTCGATATAGTCAGTGCCCAATCGCTTCAAGCTTTTTTTCAACACTTTCCTTTATATTGGATGCATCCACACGTGTACCTTTCCCTTTGTCACGTAGGCTTGTTTCTCTATCAGAAAATCCAGCTACTTTTGTTGCAATAATCACCTTGTCTCGTGCCCTTGTCTTCAGCCACGGATTGATATACGTCTCCCCTATCATCAAATCCACTCTTCAAGTACCTGAAATCAAGCGTATTTTTCTGCCAAATAGAACCACGTTAGTGCATAAAAATTCACCATTTTTGGGGCTAACAACGGCACTGTACACTGGTGTTTTATCCCACATTCAGCCAGAAATGCATTAAAATCAGAAGACATATATTCCTCCCCTCGATCAGAATGGAGGGTGCCCATTTTACATGCTGACAGATTTTCAGCCAATACCAAAAACTGTTTAAAGCACATGAATACTTCGGACTTTTCTTTGAGTGGATATACCCATGCATGCCTTGAAAAATCATCAATGAAAGTCACAAAGTAAAGGTAATTTCCAAAAGAGGGTGTTTGCATAGGACCACAAACATCACTATGTACAAGCTGCAATTTCTGTGTAGCCCGAACTGAACCATCTTTTGGAAAGGAAGAACACTACATTTTGCCCAAAATACAGCCTTCACAAACATGTTTTCTAGGTGCCTCAAGTTTCAGCAAAGAGGACACCATTTCAGATTTCTGCAGGCGTAGCAAACTAGCAAAATTCAGATGACCAAAGCGTGCATGCCAAAGCTTTGCATCTGACATAGCCTGAGAATCATTTACTGCACATGCCAAATCATTTTCAGATCTTTCATAGTCTATGAGCTTATATAGCCCACGACATAAAATGCCAGAAGCAATAATAACATCGCCATTTGACAGATCATGAACTGTACATCTGTCATCAACAAATTTCACAACCAAGCCAATCTTGGCTAATGCAGAAACTGATAACAGATTCTTCTTGATCCCTGGCACAAATAAAGCATCTGAAAAGTGAAAGAACTACCATCAGCAGTAGTCAAAATGATCTTACCAACTCCCATAACAGGATAAGAGGAGTTGTTGGCGCATGTAACAGTATTCCCTGTGGAGGCAAGCTCGAGTGAAGAGAAGAAACTGCGTTGCGAGGTAATATGTTTGGTCGCCCCACTGTCAAAATACCAAACATCTGAGTCTACTGCAGACATGCAGTGCTCATGAGAAGATGGGTCAAAACTGCAGACAGTAGTAAACGCCCATTCTTCTTCCTGCACAAGATTTGCAGACTCTGTTTTTGGTGTAGAGGCCTCTACAACAACCATTCCAGCCTCTTTCTTCTTTGCCTCTTTTGCAGCCAGTTTTGGACAGTTCTTTATGATATGATCATTCCCTTTACAGTACTTATAAAACAATTTCTGCTTTTCTGATTTTTTCTCATCTTTGTCTTGGTTCTTCGAATGTGCAGCATTTGCAGATTTCTGCTTACTAGTAGAAGAACTCCATTTTCCTTTGCCCTTCTGACTAGCCAAGAAAGCTTGATCTGCAACATGCATAATGGACCTGTTCTGCCTGGACTGATCTTCCTGCAACATAACAGAGACTAAATCCTCAAATGAAAAGGTATTTGGATTGCCTTTCATCATCAACCGAAGAGTAGAAGCAAAACTCTGATATGAATCAGGAAGACCATTCAGAACGGTCTGCACAAGTGTGCTATCTGGTATAACCTCATCAGCAGAAATTAACTCTTCCTTCAAGTCTTTGATCTTTGTTAGGGAACTGTCCATAGAATCACCTTCATTCATGTGCTCACTCTCCAACTGTTTTCGGAGGTAAGCAACACGAGCCTCATTCCTAGCTTGGTACAGTGTGGTAAGTGTATACCAAGCATCCTTAGCTGTTCTGCAAGAGCGAATGTGAGGAATAATGGCACGTTTGAAAAACAAAGCTATCAATGCATGTGCCTGGGCATCTCTGCCATCCCAGTGAATCTGCTCTGCAGTAGGTGCAATAGAAACAGCAACACGAACATGAATCTGCGGAATATCATCTTCGACACCATCTTCATCAACTCAAGCACCTGTATTTGCAGTACCTGTAGTCAGAGGTGTAAGAGGACGTCTTTTAACACCTTGCACAATGTTCCACAATCCTTTTGCAACCAATACATGTCGCATCATATAAGCCCATAATGGGTAGTTGGTACCATCCAACTTATCCTCAACAGCCAACATACGGAATACATCACTGCTTTCAGCCATGGCCGGTGACAAAAATACCTTGATGCAGAAAATTGACTATATCTCAAAAAGTTGAACAAAACTGCCCAGACGAGTTGTTGGAGTTTATTGACCTCCAAAATATAGCTGGAAGTAGGTGGAACCCCCTAGGAACAAGTTGACCTTCTCGCAAACTCCATCATAGAAAACCAGTCATGCTTGCAGAGCTTACTGTTCTCTACTGGCTTAGAATTTTTTAAAACTGCTTTAACCACATATACTAGAGACCAAGAGCTTTCCAATGAGCCAAATAACACTCAATTAGGATAAATACACAAGGAGATATGACCTCTGCAAGTTTGAGGTTTAATAGAGATCTTCAGCAGCGGGTGAACCCGAGAATACACACTACTTGCAGAGAGTACTGCTCTCAGCTCACAAATCCAATGATTATGAAAATTTACAGTATAAAAGTAGACAGTAAGAGCTTTCAAATGAGCTATCAAACATGTAATTTTGATATATAATGAGGGAGATACAAGCTCTGCAATCTCTGCATACAAAAGTACAGCAACGTAGAGATACACATATGACTCTCTTGGACATCCCACAAGATCACGACTTCTCTCCTCTTTTTATAGCATGGGGAACTAATCTAAAACCTTCCTAATACATCTAAATTCGTGGTAGACACTTGGGTGGAGATATTACATGACTCAAGTGCTCAAATAAGCAAAGTATTGATGGACTTTGAGAACTCGCCACATCGACCTTCCACTAGCACACCACTGCAGATCCCTTGTGACTCACTAATTTGACTCACCATGTTCTAGAACTCACGTGGTATTTTGGCTATATTTAATGAATAATATGAGCCTTCTTGAAGTATTTGAAGACTTCCCAAAGGTATTTACATAATTTGAAACTTGTACCCTACATAAAACAAATGTTCGCAACATTCTCCCCCTCAAGTTTCAAAGGGTATTTCCTTCATGCCAAGAATATAGTTGAATCTTTGAAGCTTTGGTCCATCCAAGGATTTAGTGAAGATATCTGCAACTTGATCCTTTGTTCCCATAAAAGAAACTTGTACTTCATTGTTTATGACCTTCTCTCGAACATAATGATAGTGAACCCCTATATGCTTTGTTCTAGCATGAAAAATAGGATTTGAGGTCATATGAATGCTGCTCAAGTTATCCCCATATATCAGTGGTACATCAACCTGCACATTCAAGTCATGAAACAACTTTTTAAACCACATAATCTCAGTGGTAGCCAATGCTAAACCTCTATACTCAACCTCTGTAGAAGATAAAGCAACTGTAGGCTATTTCTTTGAACTCCATGTTAATGTCTTGTTTCCTGCTATTACCACATATCCACTTGTGGATCTTCTGTCATCTTTGCTTCTAGCCCAATCTGCATCACTAAAGACTTTAAGAGTTAGATCAGCATCATGACTATAAAATAATCCTTCGTTCATGGTACCTTTCAAATACCTAAGCACTCTTTTTGCTGCATGCATATGAGGTACTCTTGGTTCATGCATAAAATGTGATAATACTCCCACTGCATCACATATATCAGGTCTAGTTTTTGTTGCATAAATCAAAGATCCTACCATGGATCTATATGCATTCATATCATGCAACTCATCACCTTCCTTTGCACTCAACTTTACATTACATTCCATTGGAGTAGAAACAAATTTACATTCCTGCATACCAAACATTTTCAGCATATCACATATATACTTTCTCTGTATCAACCACATACCCTCATCGCCATACACAATTTCAATCCCAAGAAAGTATCTAAGCAAACCAAGATCTGAAATTTTAAATTCCTTTCCCAAATTACCTTTTATCTCTTCAATTGCTTTTGCATCATTCACTGTAATCAACAAGTCATCCACATAAATGCATACATAGACACATATGTCATCTACATGTTTTACATAAAGTGAAGGATCAGCATGACTCGCTGTGTATCCTTGCAGCATAAGATACTTTACCAACCTTGCATTCCATGCCCTTGGTGCCTGTTTAAGACCATACAATGCCTTCTTTAACCTGCATACATGATTAGGACATTTTGCATCCACATAACCATCTGGTTGTGACATATACACTTCTTCATTTAACTCACCATTAAGAAAGGCATTCTTTATATCAAGTTGATATATATTCCACCTTTTACTTGCAGCTAAAGCCAACAAAGTTCTCACCATTGCCATGTTTGCTACTGGACTAAATGTTTCCTCATAGTCCAATCCTTGAGTTTGATTATATCCTTTTGCTACAAGTCTAGCCATATATCTTGACACACTACCATCACTATTTCTTTTAATCTTAAAAACCCACTTGCAACCAATTACCTTTTGTTTTGGTGTCTTTGGAACTAAATTCCAAGTCTTGTTATCCTGTAGTGCTTCCATTTCTTCTCTCATTGCTTTCTCCAACTTTTCATCTCCTTTTGCCTCATCATAACATGTGGGTTCATTTTCCTGCTCAACTTTTGTCATAAAAGCATAATGAGTATTCATGAAAGATTCATGAGTATACCTTTGAGGTTGCTTACTCACTCTTGAAGTTCTTCTTACCTTCAATGTAGATGATCTTCCTTTCTTATTAGGAACCTTTGATGATTCTCCATACTCACATACATCACTAATTTCCTCTCCTTCATCATTAACTTCAACAAGTTTGAGTTTACCTTTACTTTTAACACTTGGAGGTGACTCTTGCCTTAATCTTACATTGAAAGGTAGCTCTCTTTCTTCATCCAAACCACTTTTCTCATCACTTAAACTTCTTGTGGGATGAGGTAAGCACTCATCTCCTTCACCTGTATCTTCTTTATCTCCATTTATGACATGCAAACTTTTCTTATCTACATACCATGAAAGTGATTCATCAAAATTTACATCTCTTGAAACAACCACCTTATTGGTATGAGGATTATAACATCTATATCCTCTTTGAGTATCTGCATAACCAGTAAATATACACTTTTCTGATTTCACATCAAGTTTTGATCTCACTTCACTAGGTACATGTACATAACATACACAACCAAATACTTTCAAATGACTTACACTTGGTTTCCTTCCATGCCATACCTCATATGGTGTCAAATGATGAACTCCAGCAGTAGGTACTCTATTCATAATGTACACACTTGTGCTAACAGCTTCAGCCCAAAAAGAATTAGGCAAACACATATCATTTAGCATGCTTCTAGACGCTTCTGCTATGATTCTGTTTCTTCTTTCTGCGACTCCATTTTGTTGTGGAGTATACCTGCATGTAACTTCTCTTTTGATACCTTCATCATACAAAAAATCAGTAAAAGCTTGAGAGAAATACTCTCCCCCTCCATCGGATCTTAGCTTCTTAACATATCTTCCTGTTTGCTTCTCGACAAATGATTTAAAATTTTTGAAACAATCAAAGACTTCACTCTTATGTTTAATGAAATACACAAATGTCATTCTACTATGAAAATGTCATTCTACTATGATCATCAATGAATGATACATAGTACTTATTACCAGCCAAGGATGCCTCTTTAGTAGGAACCCATACGTCCGTGTGTATAAGGTCTAGCAATCCACTGCTTACATAACTTGAATGCTTGAAAGGTTGTCTACTCTGCTTACCCATTTGACATGCTTCACAAAGATGCACCATATGTTGCTTAGTAAGATCAGGTAATCCTTCAACAATCCTCTTCTTTGATAGCTCCTTTAACCTGTGTACATTCATGTGTCCAATCCTTTTGTGCCATAGATCAAGCTCTGCTATTCGATGCATACCATAAGAGAAATAGTTTGTATGATTTGGGTTTACCTTGAATGTAAACAATCTACCTTGTTTTTGACCTCTAGCAATTAACCTCCTTTGCTTTGGATCCTCAATGAAGCAACCTACATGATTAAATCTTATTTGCAAACCTTTTTCTACCATTTGCCCAACTGACATCAAATTCTTAGTGATCGTTGGCACATAAAGTACATCCTTCAAGCAATTTGTCTTGCTCTTATCCTGCATGACAGCATCTCCAACCTGCATAATCTTATGTGTTGTATCATCTCCTATTTCAACATGACCTTTACATGAAGGATTATGCATATTAGAAAACCATGAAGCATCATGTGACATATGGTTAGAGCAACCACTATCTACATACCATACATCACTATTGCAATTCATCTTAGTTTCTGCATTCATCATAAGAAGAGAATCATAATCATCACTTTTACCTTCAACTGCATAATTTCCTTGTTGTTTACCTCTTCTTGAATAGCCTCCTCTTCGATTACCACCTTGATTATTTTCATTTTGATAGCAATCTTTGGCATAGTGTCCATACCTTCCACATATATAGCAATTGTTGTTATCTTCACTCCTTTGTCTTTGATTATAGTTGTAGTAGCCTCTCGTACCTCTAGCGCTTGATCTTCCTCTTCCTCTTGTGTTGAAGAAGCCACTTGAAGTCCCTTGATCATCGCTCCTTCTTCCTCGACCTCTATTTGAACCTCTTCTACCTCTGTTTCCACCTCTTGATGATCCTACATAAAGAGCTTGTCCTTGAGATCCTTTTTTATTTGAAGTAGAACCATTTAGATTCATCTCCTCCGTGACCATGAGATCAACAAGCTGATCAAAGTCTGGTAATTCTCCTCTAACATAAACTGAAGTAATGAATGGTTTCCATCTCTCATCATCCTTGAGTCCATTGAGAGTATGTGCAACCAAGTCGTCGTCCTCCACATGAGCTTGAATTGATCCTAGTTGATTTGCAATCTCTTTAACCTTTAACAAGTAATCATTGACCGATGTCCTTGTATCTTTCTTTATGTTATTCAACTCATTTTTGAGTTGAATCTTCCTTGCTCTTGTACTTGTAGCATACAACCTTTCCAATGCAAGCCAAACATCTCTACTTGTGTCTAGATCTTGTATGTGTCCTACCATTGAATCTTGAATATTTTGTGATAAAATGAATATAACCCTTTTGTCTCTTTCATTCCAAAGTCTAAACTCCCTCATTGTTGCTGATTTGGATCCTCTGGTAATATAGGTTTGATATCCGTTCCATCAATCAAACCATACAAGCCTCTACCTTGCAAGTATGCTGTGATTCTAAATCACCATGCTTGATAGTTGTTCTTATCAAGCTTCTCTATTTGTGCATGTTGATCGCCCATTGTGAAAAATACTAAACTTCCTCCTTTAACCCTCCTTTTGGGTATATGTGATAAGAAGAAGTATGAGATTTACCTTTGTAATAAAGTTTATGCACCTTTCTTTGCTTGGATGTTGCTTGAGATGCTTCCTTGCTATCTCCTTCTACCTTTGTGTAGTGTCAATGATGAACCTCTGCTCCAATAGCTTCAAATTCTTCATCAAGGTATTATAACCTTCTCCAAGCTTCATTTCCTTGCTCTGATACCAATGTTGGAGTTTATTGACCTCCAAAATATAGCTGGAAGTAGGTGGAACCCCCTAGGAACAAGTTGACCGCAAACTCCATCATAGAAAACCAGTCATGCTTGCAGAGCTTACTGTTCTCTACTGGCTTAGAATTTTTTAAAGCTGATTTAACCACATATACTAGAGACAAAGAGCTTTCCAATGAGCCAAAGAACACTCAATTTGGATAAATACACAAGGATATATGACCTCTGCAAGTTTGAGGTTTAATGGAGACCTTCAGCAGGGGGTGAACCCGAGAATACACACTACTTGCAGAGAGTACTACTCTTAGTTCACAAATCCAATGATTATGAAAATTTACAGTATGACAGTAGACAATAAGAGCTTTCAAATAAGCTATCAAACATGTAATTTTGATATATAATGAGGGAGATACAAGCTCTGCAATCTCTGCATACAAAACTACAGCAGCGTAGAGATACACATGACTCTCTTGGACATCCCACAAGATCATGACTTCTCTCCTCTTTTTATAGCATGGGGAACTAATCTAAAACTTTCCTAATACATCTAAATTCGTGGTAGAAACTTGGGTGGAGATATTACATGACTCAAGTGCTCAAATAAGCAAAGTATTGATGGACTTTGAGAACTAGCCACATCGACCTTCCACTAGGACACCACTGCAGCTCCCTTGTGACTCACTAATTTGATTCACCATGTTCTAGAACTCACGTGGTATTTTGGCTATATTTAATGAATAATATGAGCCTTCTTGAAGTATTAGACTTCCCAAAGGTATTTACATAATTTGAAACTTGTACCCTACATAAAACAAATGTTCGCAACACGAGTTCTGCTAGACCTGTAGCAGACTTCGAAACGCTTAAACTGGCGAATAGAAACTGGTATATACCTTTGGCACAAAAAGACAAAATAGCTTGCACAAGCACTGCGATAGTGCGTTCGGAGGCTGAAACGAGCTCAGATCGCGATTTCGGCACCACATAGCGAAGCTGTTTTGATCTCGGAAACACCCTGAGTATGCTCACCAAATTTCGTGCGAGTCTGAGACTACAAACGGACGAGTGTCGACGGCGCCCTAGATGAAGCGACGACCTGCTCTGATGCCAATTGTTGGAGATAGATGTCTGCGGAAGCACGCGAACAACACAAGGAAGTAGAAGAAGCTTGGAGCACAAACACACAATACAGAATGTATTACTAGAGAATGTACAAAGGTAAGTAGCCCATTAGGGCAATAGGCGTATATACAAGCCGGGGGAAAAAAACCTCCTAAAGAGGGAAAAAAGTGCCCCGGCGGTCCTAGTGTGTTCACACACATCACTACCTAAATATATCAACATGACCTTCAGTAAGTCATTTCTCACCTTTGAGTCCATTTTTATGAGTTGAAACATACTAACCTTGTGGTAAATCCCTTTCAAGATTTCTTCAATGTTTACCTCTTCGTTGTCTTCCTGAGAATTGGTTGGATTTCTTCAATGTTTACCTCTTCATTGTCTTCCTGAGAATTGGTTTCTTCTTCTCTTTCCTTGAATCCATGTTGCTCCTCCATGAAGGTTGCCATCGCTTGTCTAGCTCTAGTCCTTTGTCTAGGTCTAGTCCTCATAGATACTGTGGATGATGAAACAATGTAAGATTGGGTAGTCATACCTTCTATTTATGGAGAGATTGGAATCATGTGAATAGGAGGAGTGTGAATTCTTGGGAAGTCTCTTGTATAATTGTCTTTAGCATCTGGGCAATGTTGACAGGGAGGGTGGCCCTCCGGTAAAGAGCATTTGTTCTGCATATGACCATATTCTCCACAATAGTAACACATTAGAGGTATATTATACCTTGGTCGGTTTGGATGATTTTCCTCTTTGTTATGCACATTGGAAGTACTAGTGTAAAATGAGTTAAGAGCTTGAGTGTTACCTCTCTATTGCGCTCCCTTCAAGTAGTAGCAGTCCCTTGCTCATGGCCTCCCTTGCTCATGGCCTCCCTTGCCACAAAACTGGTAGCTTAGCTTGCTAGGACAAGTCATATTGGAATGTCCATTGTTATTGCATATAGTACACCAAACTTGCCTACATACATCCTGCATGGTCCGCAACTCTTCTATTTCTCGGTGAGGTTGAGCCACTTCATCATCATTGTGGTGCAAAAGTGGCAGCATGAATTTCTCCTCATGGTGACTTTGTTGCATTTTGAGTGCTTCCATCTTTTTGATTTTTTTGATAGAGTCTAATGCATAGTTTGTTTGAGTACCTCCCTCAAAATGTAATCTAGATTCCTCTATGCGAGAGGCAACTACAAAAAAGTCATTGATTGTTGCATCACGTCTGAGAGACTCCCTAAGCTTCTGTTGGGATGACCTAGGAAGAACTTTCTCTTTCCATTTCTTAACTAGAAAATCACCTGAGGCATGCGGCAATCGAGAGACAAGTGCTTTAGTATGAGTATGCAGTTCATGAAAAGACTCACCTAGCCTTAGCTTCAAGTTCTCAAGTTGATCAAGAGCCCTGTCCAAAGAGTCGCTCAGTCCGAACATTTGTGAAGATGCAGTCTTGAATGCTTCCCAAGTGGTGAAGTGGCCATCTGCATACTCGTACCACTTATTTGCAAGTCTTTCTAATGTAGACGGAAACAACACTGGCATCGCATCTTCTCGATTTTGGAGCCCTCATCTGTGGCATAAGGAGACAAATCTCCTTACATGATCATTTGTATAAGAAGCTTGAGCTAGCTGCTTGGAGCTCTTATGTGTATGGCGAGGCTCTCAGTCTACTTTAGTTTGGGTCATGTACTCTCTCCAAGACTAAAACACTCAAGCAAAACAGTATAGTGAACAACAAGTGCTACTTGCACTATATACACATGCCAAATAGTAGAGGGGGTAACCGGAACTATGATTGCGGTACTCCTACTCAAGGGGAGTTTTTCCTTAGGGAAGTATATACTGTGACATGTCTATGCAGCTATCACTTAACAAGAAAGGCACAGAAAGGGATGAATTTCAAGTACAAAATGAGGAAAAGCCCACTTTGATAAGATTGAAAATAACACTTCAAATAATAGTACAATGGCCTCTAGCCGCTTCATGAAAATGAAAGTTTACTACATAACACAACGAAGGTATGTGATCTCTGCAAGAAGTGTGATGGATCCCAATCTAGAAGAGCCCTCCAAGGATAATCTCATTGTCATGCCAACTGCCATGCAACTCAGATGCTCTCACTCTATATACTCACCACAAAGTGCACTAGTGGGCAGAGAGTAACCAAGGACTACGTGATAGAGAATACACTCCATAGAACCACACTAACACAAGAAGATCGAAATGACAAGAAGATATAGTCGAGTCGTGAACTGAATATGATGATGGTGTGTACATACATAATCGATCCGTTGAAAAAAAGTGCCAAGAAATTTCTTATATAGGCCTCAAGGTCAAGAGAGTGTCTTCCACCAAATCCAAGCTATTAGTGCACCTTCATTGGTTACTACTACATGCACACCAATCTTCACAAGAGTGGTTAAAAAGTGGGCTACTTTTGGAGAAGTGGTCTGATTCTAGTGGTGAAAGCCAAGTGATTTTACCTCTGGATGGATAACTTGGAATGCTAATATTCTCTCCATTGCGAATCTTGAAAATTGAGAAAATGTTGAATAAACTAGAGGGAAGTCTTTAGGAAAAATGATGAAAACTTTATGGACGATTTGAATACTGAGTCCAATTTGGGTAGTTATTGAGGGTGAATTCTTCACAAACGAATTTGAGGAGTCAAGAAAAAATCCTTGTCTTGCTTCAAACAAATTTACTACAAATTTTCTTTCTCTTGCTCACTTCTACCATATGAATTTACGAAGGCAAAAAACAAAAAGATGAATTCAGGGAGGACAAATATGGACAAATTCTTATCCTTTGGTGACTAGATCAGAAACCTGCTCCTTTGTGGTCACAAAATGAACATCCACTTCATTAGTAGCAACCTTTTCTCTTACATAATGGTAATGCACTTCAATGTGCTTACTCCTAGCATGATACATGGGATTATTAGCCAAGTGAATAGATGACATGTTATCTCCATAAAGGGAGATTGTTCCAACCTGCACATCCAAGTCAATTAGAAGCTTTTTAAGCCACATAGCTTCACATGTAGCTAGAGCTAATGCTCTATACTCAGCCTCGATTGAAGACAAAGCCACCGTACGTTGCTTCTTTGTCATCCATGAGATAGTCTTTGTTCCAAGCATGAATACATACCCCAAAGTGGATCTTCTATCATCAATAGAACCATTCCAATCAGCATCACGCCATCCTCTAAGTGTTAGCTCTTCTCCATACCTATAAAACAACCCATTATTGATTGTATACTTCACATATCTAAGCACTCTCTTGGTTGCATTTAAGTGCTCTTGAGTGGAAACATGCATAAATTGAGCAAGTACTCCTACTACATAAGAAAGATAAGGTCTAGTCATTGTTGCATAGATTAAAGAGCCAATCAATCTTCTATATAATGTCAAAACATCAAGTTTCATACCATCCAACATGCTTACCTTTGTATTTGCATCAATAGGTTGAGTGAGGACCTTACATTCAGCCATACCATACTTGTAAAGTACATCCAATAGGTATTTCCTTTGCAAAAGGTATATGCCATCCATTGCATAAACAACTTCAATACCTAGAAAGTACTTTAACTCACCCAAACCTGATACCTTGAACTCCTTTCCAAGCCTCCACTTGATGTCTTTAATTCCTTCATGATCACTACCTGTTATGATAAGATCATACACATATATACATATAAATACCACCTTACTCCCTTCTTTCTTCATGTAGAGTGAGGGATCTGATTTGCTTTGAGTGTACCCACACTTTTCAAGGTAATCCACAAGCCTTTGATTCCAGGCCCTTGGTGCTTGCTTAAGACCATACAAGGCCTTCTTCAACCTACAAACAA
Organism: Ceratopteris richardii; assembly: GCA_020310875.1. NCBI lineage: Eukaryota > Viridiplantae > Streptophyta > Polypodiopsida > Polypodiales > Pteridaceae > Ceratopteris > Ceratopteris richardii. The sequence goes on from CM035440.1 coordinate 46,493,597, forward strand.
AGTCAAGATGATCCACATCTTCATATCCAATGGGTTGTGCCATGTATACCTCTTCTTTTAGCTCACCATTCAAGAATGCATTTTTTATATCAAGCTGATATATAGGCTATCTTCTACCTACACATACAACTATTAAGGTCCTTATTGTTGTTTTCTTAGCCACGGGGCTGAAGGTCTCTTCATAATCCACACCAAAAGTTTGTGTGAACCCCTTAGCAACCAACCTAGCTTTGTGTCTAGCTAGTGAACCATCAGTATTCCTTTTAGTCTTATACACCCACTTGTTTTGAACCACTTTCATACCTGGTGTTTTAGGCATTTATTCCCAAGTCTCATTGTCCTTGAGTGCTTTCATCTCTTCATCCGTAGCTCTCTTCCATTCCTCCTTTGTTGATGCCTCCTCATACATTTGAGGATCATTATCTCCAACAACCTGCATCATATAGGCATAATGCTTGGCAATGAAAGAGTCATAACTTAACCTTTGTATTGGCTTCTTGAGCCTTGAGGATCTCCTTTCATTCCCTTTAGGGAATTTCTTCCTCAACCTTGAAAGCTTTCCTTGTGGTGTAACCACCTCTTCATAGTCTTCTTCATCTTGTGACTCACTATCACCTTTATGATCATCATGAGAGTCACTAAGAGACTTATACCTGGATGTTGGTGATTCTAATAGACTTCTTCTTTCTCGCATGTGTCCTTGGGTAGCTGATCTTGATGTTGAAGCCTCAGGCCCACTCATTTGAGTTGATTCAATCTGCATATCACCTTTACCACAAATTGATACATCATCCAAATCATCATCTATTACCTTTTCTTTTCCCTTGCCTACATACCAAGGTTTCAATTCATTAAATACCACATCTCTTGATACATACAACTTCTCGGTGTAAGGGTTATAGCGTTTGTACCCCTTTTGCTCAGTAGAACAGTCAATGAAAACACATTTTTCAGATTTTACATCAAGTTTAGACCTTACCTCTTGTGGAATGTGCACATAGCAAGTACATCCAAAAACCTTGAGATGTTCCACACTTGGTTTCTTACCATAGTAGGACTCATTTGGAGTCAACTCATGCACACCACTTGTAGGTACTCTATTCATCAAATAAACTGAAGTATAAATAGCCTCAGCCCAATAAAATAATGGCATGTGCGCTTCATTAATCATGCACCTTGCAATTTCAACAATGTGCCTATTTTTCCTTTCAGCCACCCCAATCTGTTGGGGGGTATACCTGCATGTAAATTGCCTTTTAATACCATTCTCATACAAATAAGAGTTGAATTCTTTGGAGAAGCATTCTCCCCCTCCATCAGACCTTAGGGCTTTGATATATTTACCTGTCTCCTTCTCAACCTCTTCCTTGCACCTCTTGAACATAGAGAACACACCTGATTTTTCTTTAATGATGTATATCCAAACTTTTCTAGAATAATCATCAATAAATGTAAAAAAATACCTTGATCCTCCCAAGGATGACTCTTGGGAAGGTCCCCATACATCAATATGGATGAGATCCAAGAGATTTGCAGCCCTATCTGTGCTCCTTTGGAATGGTTGTCTTGCTTGCTTCCATAGTTGACAAGCATCACAAAATTCATGAAGCTCTTTGTTCTCAAACATGGGAAGCCCTCTTACAAGCTCTTCCTTGCTCATATTCCTTAGCTTAAGAATGTTGACATGCCCTATTCTCTTGTGCCAAAGGTCAAGTTTAGCAATCCTTTGATAACCAATCATAACAAAGCATACCTTGCTTGCATTTGGAGACACATCCAAGGTGAACATTCTTCCTTCCTTTCTTCCTTGAGCAACAAGCTTGTTTCCATCTTTAGGATTCCTTATAAAGCATCCTTTGTCATTGAATGTGACCTGCAAACCTTTCTCTACCGTTTGCCCTACTGAAATAAGGTTCTTAGTAATAGATGGAACATACAATACCTTCTCAAGCACCTTGGCTGATTTGTCACATCCAATTCTTACATCTCCAATGTGCTCTATGACATGCTCAGTGTTGTCACCTGTCTCCACACACCCTTTGGACTTTGGAACCTGCAAATTGGTGAATATATCACCCTCACAAGACATATGATTGCTGACCCTGAGTCTATGTACCATTTGGTATCATATTTAGCATCCTTTGAATAACCATGTCTCATAGCAAGCAATTGATCATTACCTGTTTCCTTGTTTGAAGCATTTGCATAGTTACCTTGCTTTCTTTGAGTGTATTTACCATCTTTATATCTACAATCTGAATCTATATGATTTGGTTTACCACAATCATAGCAAATCATACCTTTGTGGTGGTTGTAGCCTCCTCGTCCTTTGCCTCTACCTCTTGCCTTTGCTTGGGAAGTAGAGTCACTTGAGCTCTCTCCTTCTTCTTTGCTTTGATGGTTGCCTTGATTGTTGTAGCCTCTCCCTCTTCCTCTTCTTCCACCTCTCCCTTTCCCTCTTGAAGAGTATAGGACCTGACCATGAGTGTCCTTGCTTTTGGATGAATCTCCAAATGATGCCTCCTCAGCCACCAAGTGAGGAATGAGGTCTTCTAAGCATGGAAGTGGATCTTGATAGAGGATAGTGGTAATGAGAGGCTTCCACTTGTCGTCTCCTCTCAATCCATTGAGAGTGATCTGAACCAAATCTTCATCATCAACCTTGCATCCCACTGATGCTAATTGATCCCTTAGATCCTTGATTTTTTGTGTGTACTCAACCACACTTTGGCTACTGCCTTTCTTCATGGTGTTGAGCTCATTTTTTAGTTGCATTTTCCTAGCTCTTGTAGAGGTTGCATAAACCTTTTCCAAACCATCCCATACATCCTTGGCATTATCAAAATTTTGTATATGAACAACCATGGCATTAGAAATTACCTGAGATATGAGGAACATTGCTCTTCTATTCCTTTCTTCCCACTCTTTAAGCTCCTTCCTTTGTGCATTGGTAGTGGTTGCATCTTCAAGGTCTACATCAGGTCTTTCTTCTTCTCCACTCACTATGGACCATAGACCTTTTCCCATAAGGTAATTTGTAACTTTGAACCTCCAAGTTTGGTAGTTGTCTTTGTCTAACAACTCCACTTTTTGCCCCAAATCTTCCATTGAAATGAGAGTATGATAAAGAGGTTACCTTGTTAAGCAATCCCTTGTGTTGCACTTGTTTCTTCTTTGATGAAGCCCCTTCTTCTCCAAGTGTACCTCCTTGTAGTGTGCTGCTGCTAATCCAATCTCCAAAGCTTTGATACCAACTATGAGGAACAAATCCTCTATATGCACAACAAAAGCACAATGAGCCCAAGTAGGTCTCCCAGCCTACTCTTGAAAAGTACCTGACTTGGATCAAGAAATTTGACCCACCACCTGAAATCCAATGACTCCAAGATTTTGTTCAAACTTAGTAGAATCTGTTATCTTTCCAACAAGCCAACAAACACTCAATTTGGATGAGTACAAGTTAGGCAACTCACTGTTACAAAACAGACTACCTGTTTGTTCACCTGTGCATAAATTTCAGTCACAGAGAAATGCCCATATCTCGGCGTAGCAGAAAGATATCACTATGAAAATTGATATAGAGAAAGTAGGCAAGATACACTTTCATTTAAGACAAGAATCATAGAGAGAACCATCTGTTACAAGTTGGATATGTCTCACAGACTACACTAGAGAGAGAGGGTCTAGTGTGAGAAACTGATCCAAAACCTCACTTACAAAGATGATATGATGCTGAAACTTCTTGGGGATGCTCCTCTGGTCCCTGGCACTTTCTGGATGCTTCTCCTCAATCCTTGTGTCCCGAAAATGTGCCTTCATGCATGTATGATTGATGGTGTGACCTTTCACCTACCCCTTCCTTGTCTCTTGACTCTTCAATGCATTCTTCTTGCTTTTCAAACTTCCTTGAGTGTCCTTTGATGCTTCCTCTGTACTCAAGTGGATAAGAAATTGTGGCTTTAGCATTATCCAAGTATTGACTCACTTTTTGAATATCTAAATTACCAAAATAATTCTCTAAGCTTGCTCCTTTGTTCTTCAACGAGAGAGAGCATTTTGAAGCTTAAAGGACTTGATGATTTTTAGAAGACTAGGGGGTTTGTAAGAGGTTTAGATAAGGCCATAAAGAGAGAAGTGAGAAGGAATATACCAAAACATTTTGAGTTGATCAAATATGCACAAATATATGAAGACCATAATCTTCCTCAATATACTCCTATGAAGGGGGATCAACCCCTCAAACCTATTAGTAGCACTAAATTTAAGTAGAAAATAGTTATGGGTAAAAATAAACTTTTCATAAAGAGACAAAGATCAGAAAGGCCCGAGTTACCTAGTGAACAATATGAGAGGTAAACTATGTGCTTTAGGTTCTTATCTCCTAATAATGGACAATGGAACTATCCACTTCATAAGGGGGAATAGGAGAAAGGAGGACCAGGGACTAGTATTGCCCTTGATAAGTGCAAAAAGATGATTCACCTTGTGAAAACACTTCCAAAACATGGCAGCTCTAGCTCCAAGCAAGTGGAGGTGATGCACATTTATGGGACGAGGGTGAGAGTCATGATAGATGATTCCGCCAGAAATAATTACATAAACTATGCTCTAGACAAGAAATTGAAAATTCCCCAACAACCTAGTGCACATAAATATGCCATACCTGTGATGCAAGGTGAAGATAAGAGGATACGGGATACTATGTTATAAGGTCCTTCCTACAACATTGTTGAGGATAAAAATGGAATTAAGGGGAAGGAAATGTTATGTGATTACATGAGGATTCCTTGGGGATGGGTGTATAAACTGTTATAACTTATGGAATATGTTGAACAATGCATTATTGGAGTGTTAATCTATTAATGTATTAATGTGTTTTTGGTGTTTTGAATATAGCAGCTGAAGGTTCGTGAGGACATGAAGTGTGAAAGGGCGGACATCAATAATCCAACTTTAGGGCAAACATCAATAAATCTGATTTATAATTTAGTTTGTAAATAAATCCGCGTAGAAGGTTCTGTTGTTAGAAATAGTTAAAAATAGTGTTTAGAATACGAGTCATTGTAGACCGTAATTTCTGATATTAAAAGAAAAGGCTTTCTATGAAGGTCACCAACTTTTAGTTTCATGCATGCTTTTCAAAGCCGCTCTCATGTAACCACTCTTTTCGACGTAATAAAAAATTCCTATAAATACATGCACTCTGTGGACTGTCGAAATAGAGTGCATGGGGGGAGATTGCACCCAATACTGCATTCGGTTTCATCTCTTGGCGTCTCTCTGCATTCGGTCTCGTCTCTTGGCATCTTTATTTTTTTATGTGTTCTCTTCGTTTGCAACCTCTCTATGCGTGTGAGCAAGATCCTGATAACAATGGTATCATAGCCTTGCACTCACTACGGAGGGATCTGTTTCTGTTCGTTTTGGAAAATTGATCTCTGTTTTGCTGTTCTTTGTTCGCGATTCGATTCCGATTCTAGCTCCGATTTCCGTTTTTGTTTTTGCTTTTGTTTCTGTTTCCATTTTCAGTTTCAGTTTCAGTTTCAATTTCAGTTTCTGTTCCAGTTCCAGAACCAGAACCTACGTTTACACCTACATTTACACCTATGTTTACTCCTTCGGCTTACTTCAAGGCATCGACTAAGGCATAGAACTTAGTCATAAGTAAGGCATTACTTTGGCACCCAAGGTTCCCTTGGCGACCGTTGGCTATGCGTGAACCAATTTTAATTTATGGGTGGCAACAAGGAGTTTTATATTCACCAAGGTGGGCGGATTTGAACCCACAACCTCACCCACACAAGGGAAGTGTTTTACCACTACACTATCTCTTTGGGTTGTCACTCTACTTCTCTTTTCTTATATTTAACACAACTTTCATATCTTTCTTACTTTTTCAATTCCCAAGAACAACCATTCCTTTTACATTTTAACTCAAACAAACTAAAAAATTATTTTTACATATCTAGCAAGAGGGTTTTGTCTCTACATCCTCATGGACCCTATGAACAACATGGAGGATTTCGGCGAATCACCTCTGCCCAAGGTAACACTTGAACAATCACTGGAGCTTTTGTGGCACGAATTACGAGGCGCTCAGAACGAGATTCGACAATGTGATGAAATACTCAAAAAGATGCAAACTGATGAAGACAGCCTTACGATGGTGGTCAAAGCTATTGTCTCTACCAGTCGAGATTCGACAATGTGATGAAATACTCAAAAAGATGCAAACTGATGAAGACAGCCTTACGATGGTGGTCAAAGCTATTGTCTCTACCCAGTCGGATAGCACACATTCCAAGATTGCTGTTAAGAATTACCAATTTTTACAGTTTGATGGCCGGAAGGATGGCCTTTTAATCCTTTCATGGCTTTCACAGTTTGATGATTTTTATACTGATGAAACATATGCTGAAAGTGAAAAAGTCAAAATTTCCACTAACTATTTAGTAGGAAAAGCTCAACTCTGGTGGAATGTCCTACGTCACAGTACAAAGCGTCCAACAACGTGGAAGGCTTTCCAAGATAAAGTGAGGGATTCTTTTCTTACTCCTCAATACCATTTACATGTTCAACGTGCATGGACGACCCTTACATGGAAGGAGGGAGATATGGTTACTACGTACACAAAGCGGTTTTGACAAAATTTACTATTGGTTCGAATGCTTGAAGATGTACCGGAGGATAGCTTGCAGCGGAAATATGAAGATGGTTTGGAGGTGGGAATCCAAGCCAAGCTTCACACCTTACGACCTACAACCCTCAACAAGGCTATATCTTTTGCCTATGATGTAGAGAAAGAATTCCAGTCCATAACCAAATCACTCCGTCTACAACAACCATGTCAACGACCACTTTTTGTTAAACCACATCTTTCCATGAAACGTACTTTTAATTCCCCATCTTACCCTAGTTTTCCTCGTCCACCGCAATCCAATTACTCAACTGCACCTGTTGCTTCATCTCTCCAACCTACCAAACCACCTACCCTACAAACTTCAGTGATGGATGCCCAACAGAAGCGACCACGAATCACTTGCTGGAATTGTGGTAAACTTGGACATACAAAAACAAAGTGCCGATTGCGACCTCTTAACATGAAACCCGCTACAACTCAGTTACATAACATGGAGGCCCATAATGAAGAAATTCCTCCTCTTTGGACAGAGGAATCATTGGAGAAGGCCTTAAGTACCTTGGGTAAAGATATCTCTCTTCATTCTCTACTTTGCATGCAGGGTACTATAAACAACAAACTCGTTGAAATTTTACATGACGATGGTAGTTCACATGACTTCATTTCACATTTATTAGTACAAGAACTTAAATTAAAAAAGTTTCCTTCTTTGTATAAAGTAAAAGCTGCATTTCAAGGTAATTGTTATAATGTAACACGAGAAGTGCAAGATGTTACCATTAGCATAGGCCCATATGTTGATTCACGAGCATTTTTAATTGCACCTTTGCAATCTTACGATGTTATACTAGGTATGCCCTTTCATCATCATTATAACCCATGCATTGACTACCACACACATACTTTTAACTTTAAATTTAAAGGTCAAATCATTACTTTGACTACACGGCATGATTTCCAGACATTTCCATTGATTACTCATACTCAAGTAAAACGTGCATTTAGGAAAGGATTCAATTCATGCATTGTTTTTGTGAATGTCATCAATGATTATACTCATACACTTCTTGATGCACATAAACCTTTCATGACTACTTATAAGGATTGTTTTATATCTAAGTATCCCTCTGAACTACCACCATCTTGAGGATCCTTTGACCATAGCATAGACTTAGTCCCTCGTAGTTCTCCTCCTCATAAAACACCTTATAGACATGGCCCACTACACCAAAAGGAAATAGAAAACCAAGTAAAAGACCTACTACAAAAAGGACTTATAAGGCCTATTTCTTCCCCATTTGGAGCACCAACTCTTTTAGTAGAGAAGAAGAATAAAACTTATCGAATGTGCATTGATTATAGAGCCCTTACCAAGATCACAATAAAGAATAGATACCCTATTCCTCGAATAGATGATATTTAAGATAAATTACGAGGAGCTCATGTCTTTAGTAAAATTTATCTAAAATCAGGATACCATCAGATTCGTATGATGCAAAGTGATATTTTTAAGACTGCATTTAGAACTCAAACAGACCATTATGAATTTATGGTAATGCCCTTTGGACTTCTTAATGCCCCTGCTACATTTGCACAAATGATGAATAACATTTTTCTTGATTACCAAGCTTTTGTTCTTGTATTTTTCGACGATATACTTGTCTATAGTAAGAATGATAGTGAGCTTGAGAAGCATCTTAAAACAGTTTTTCATTTACTACGAGAGAACACACTTTACGCTAATCCTAAAAAGATTTACTTCTTTCAACGTAAGCTAGAATATCTAGGACATATTATTTCAAGTGAAGGTGTGCATGTGGATCCAAAACAGATTAAAGTTATAGTAGAATGGCCTACACCACAATCAGTCAATGATGTTCATTCTTTTCTTGGGTTGGCTAGTTTCTATAGGAAGTTTGTTCGAAATTTTTCTTATTTAGCATTGTCCCTTACCTTGTTATTGAAAAAGAAAATAAAATTTGCATGGGGAATTACCCAACAACAATCCTTTGAAAAACTCAAACATGCACTTTCACATGCACCTGTTTTACAATTACCTGATTTTTCGCAACCCTTTCGTGTTGTTACTGATGCTAGTGGTTCACGGATAGGTGCTATTTTGATGCAAAATGATCATCCCATTGCATTTGAGAGTAGGAAGCTTAAGCCCTCATAAAAAAATTATAGTACATATGATAAAGAATTGTTAGCAGTTGTGCATGCTTTGCAAATTTGGAAACACTATCTTATGGGCTCTAAGGTCCTAATCAAAACTGATCGACATGCTATTAAGAATTTATTAAATCGTCCCTTAATCTCTGATCGCCATCTTAAATGGGCATCATTCATTCAAAATTTCCAACCCATGATCTAATACCAGCCTAGTAAAGCTAATGTTGTAGTTGATGCTCTTAGTCAATTTCCTTCACATTCTGTTGTTTTGCATAATATTTTTGCCATTCAAATACATTCTTTTCAAGAAATGGTTTCCACTTATGCATCTAATTTGTATTTTTCACGTGCATGGCTTGACTTCAACAATGGTGCATCTTTATCTGATGGACATTATACATTTTATAATGGTTTTCTTTATTTTCAACATAGATTATGCATAACTCAAGCTTTTAAAGACTTTTTCATCAAAGAAATGCATGAACCATCTTACATGGGTCATAGAGGCATACAAAGCACCATTTTTGCCTGCAAAGATTTCTTCTTTTGGCCACACATGGAAAAAGATATTGCACATTATGTTTCTCAATGCATTGTATGTCAGAGTGTAAAACGTCATCATGGTAAACCATTTGGATTATTAATACCACTTCCCATTCCGAACGAACCATGGGAACAAAATTCTATGGATTTTATGACAGGTCTTCCCATCACTTCATCACATAATGATATGATTTGGACAATAGTTGATAGGTTTAGTAAATATGCATATTTCATTCCACGTAGGAAAACTTTCTCTGCACCTCAGGCTGCAAAATTGTTCATTAAATGCATTTTCCCACATCATGGATTTCCTAAAGTAATGTTATCTGATCATGATGTTAGATTTTGTAATCATTTTTGGGTTGCCTTATTTCAACATTTTGGTTCTAAAATAGATTTTAGCTCTGCATTTCATCCCAAAAATAATGGACAAAATGAAGCTACAAATAATACTATTCTTGATTTATTGCGTTGTTATTCATTAGATAGTCCCACTAACTAGGATGAAAAGTTGCCATTGCTTCAATTTGCTTATAATAACGCCACACACAGCACTACTGGTTGTGCACCTTTTGAAATTGTTTATGGTAAAAAGCTTCCCACTCCCATGTCACTCACCCAAACCGACATTTTGATGGCTGATTCTATTGCTCAAGATCACATTTTTCTATACTTCACAATGTTCACGAGCACATTAGGAAAAGCCAAGAGCGCTACACACATAATATCAATACAAAATGATTAGCTAAGGAATTCAAGGAAAATGATCTTGTATGGTTGCGTATCATTAAAAGACGTCTCAAAAATATTTTGCAGCATCCTAAAATTAAACTTGCACCATGCTATTATGGACCGTTTGCATGCATTATAGAAAAAATTAATGATAATTCATTTAGATTAGATATACCATCTCATTGGAATATACATAACTCTTTTCATATTAGTTTACTTAAACCATTTAAAGAAACTTTACCACTCACTTCACTTCTTGATGACCCTCCTTTGATTGAAGAACAATCTGAAATCTTGGTTCCTGAGAAGATAATTGATCATGATGTCACTACTACACGCACAGGTACTCAATACCATCGATATTTGGTTAAGTACAAAAATCACTCTATTCAAGAATGTCGATGGAAACATAAAACACAATTAACACCTCATTATGACCACTTAATTTCTACATATCATACACAAACACATTAATGTAATTCCTCCATGAACATTTCCATGCATGTTTTTTTTAACATGGAACATGCTTATTTCATTCAGTGATGGAACATGTGACTTGCCATCCATGTTTATTTTACTTTATCAACTGAGGTCAGTTGCTTTTTCAACTAAGGGGCATGTTATAACTTATGCAATATGTTGAACAATGCATTATTGGAGTGTTAATCTATTAATGTGTTTTTGGTGTTTTTGATATAGCGGCTGAAGGTTCGTGAGGGCATGAAAGCCTGAAAGGGCAGACATCAATAATCCGACTTTAGGGTGTGTTGATATATTTAGGTAGTGATGTGTGTGAACACTCTAGGACCGCCGGGGCACTTTTTTCCCTCTTTAGGAGGTTTTTTTCCCCCGGCTTGTATATACGCCTATTGCCCTAATGGGCTACTTATCTTTGTACATTCTCTAGTAATACATTCAGTCTTGTGTGTTGTGCTCCAAGCTTCTTCCTCTTCCTTGTGCTGTTCGCGTGCTTCCGCAGACGTCTAACTCCAACAATTGGTATCAGAGCAGGTCGTTGCTTCTTCTAGGGCGCCGTCGACACTCCTCCGTTTGCAGTCTCAGATTCGCACAAAATTTGGTGAGCATACTCAGGGTGTTTCCGAGATCAAAACCGCTTCGCTCTGTGGTGCCGAAATCGCGATCTGAGCTCGTTTCGGCCTCCGAACGCACTATCGCAATGCTTGTGCAGGCTATTTCGTCCTTTTGTGCCAAAGGTATATACCAGTTTCTGTTCGCTAGTTTAAGCGTCTCGAAGTCTGCTACAAGTCTAGCAGAACTCGTCTGGGCAGTTCTGTTCAGCTTTTTGAGATATAGTCAATTTTCTGCATCAAGGTATTTTAGTCACCGGCCATGGCTGAAAGCAGTGATGTATTCCGTATGTTGGCTGTTGAGGATAAGTTGGATGGTACCAACTACCCATTATGGGCTTATATGATGCGACATGTACTGGTTGCAAAAGGATTGTGGAACATTGTGCAGGGTGTTGAAAGACGTCCTGTTACACCTGTAACGACAGGTACTGCAAATACAGGTGTTGGAGCTGATGAAGATGGTGTCGAAGATGATATTCCGCAGATTCCTGTTCGTGCTGCTGTTTCTGTTGCACCTACTGCAGAGCAGATTCGTTGGGATGGCAGAGATGCCCAGGCACATGCATTGATAGCTTTGTCTGTCAAACGTGCCATTATTCCTCACATTCGCTCTTGCAGAACAGCAAAGGATGCTTGGGATACACTTACCACTTTGTACCAGGCTAGGAATGAGGCTCGTGTTGCTTACCTCCGAAAACAGTTGGAGAGTGAGCACATGAATGAAGGTGATTCGATGGACAGTTTTCTTACAAAGATCAAAGACCTGAAGGAACAATTGATTTCTGCTGATGAGGTTATACCAGATAGCTCACTTGTGCAGACCGTTCTGAATGGCCTTCCTGATTCATATCAGAGTTTTGCCTCTACTCTTCGATTGATGATGAAAGGCAATCCGAATGCCTTGTCATTTGAGGAATTAGTCTCTATTCTGTTGCAGGAAGATCAGTCCAGGCAGAACAGGTCCATTATGCGTGTTGCAGATCAAGCTTTCCTGGCTAGTCAGAAGGGCAAAGGAAAATGGAGCTCTTCTACTAGTAAGCAGAAATCTGCAAATGCTGCACAATCGAAGAACCAGGATAAAGATGAGAAGAAATCAGAAAAGCAGAAATTGTTCTGCAAGTACTGTAAGGGAAATGATCATATTATAAAGAACTGTCCAAAACTGGCTGCTAAAGAGGCAAAGAAGAAAGAGGCTGGAATGGTTGTTGTAGAGGCCTCTACACCAAAAACAGAGTCTGCAAATCTTGTGCAGGAAGAAGAATGGGCGTTTACTACTGTCTGCAGTTTTGACCCATCTTCTCATGATCAGTGCATGTCTGCAGTAGACTCAGATGTTTGGTACTTTGACAGTGGGGCAACCAAACATATTACCTCGCAGCGCAGTTTCTTCTCTTCACTCGAGCCTGCCCCTACAGGGAATACTGTCACATGCGCCAATAACTCCTCTTATCATGTTAAGGGAGTTGCTAAGATCATTCTGACTACTGCTGATGGTAGTTCTTTCACTTTGTCAGATGCTTTATTTGTGCCAGGGATCAAAAAGAACCTGTTATCAGTTTCTGCATTAGCCAAGATTGGCTTGGTTGTGAAATTCGTTGATGACAGGTGTACAGTCCATGATCTCTCAAATGGCGATGTGATTATTGCTTCTGGCATTTTATGTCGTGGGCTGTATAAGCTCATAGACTATGAAAAATCTGTGAATGATTTGGCATGTGCAGTTCATGATTCTCAAGCTATGTCAGATGCAAAGCTTTGGCATGCACGCTTTGGTCATATGAATTTTGCTAGTTTGTTACGCCTGCAGAAATCTGAAATGGTGTCCTCTTTTCCCAAACTTGAGGCACCTGGAAAACATGTTTGTGAAGGCTGTATTTTGGGCAAAATGCAGCGTTCTTCCTTTCCAAAAGATGGTTCAGTTCGGGCTATGCAGAAATTGCAGCTTGTACATAGTGATGTCTGTGGTCCTATGCAGACACCCTCTTTTGGAAATTACCTTTACTTCGTGACTTTCATTGATGATTTTTCCAGGCATGCATGGGTATATCCACTCAAAGCAAAGTCCGAAGTGTTCATGTGCTTCAAACAGTTTTTGGTTTTGGTTGAAAATCTGTCAGCATGTAAAATGGGCACCCTCCGTTCTGATCGAGGGGGGGGATATATGTCTTCAGATTTTAATGCATTTCTGGCTGAACGTGGGATAAAACACCAGTGTACAGTGCCGTATACACCTCAACAGAATGGAGTTGCTGAACGAAAGAACAGGTCACTCATGGAGATGGCGAGGTGCATGGTCAAAAGTCAGGCTTTACCACATAGTTTCTGGCTTGAGGCTGTCATGTGTGCAGCATATGTACTGAACAGGTGTCCCACGAAAGCGTTGCAATCTATCACTCCATATGAGGCTTGGCATGACCGCAAGCCATCTGTTGCTCATCTGCGTGTTTTTGGTTGTTTGGCATATGCATTAGTGCCTGAACAACATCGCAGAAAATTGAATGATAAGGCAGTAAAATGTATTTTTGTTGGGTACAGTTTTGAAAGTAAAGGCTATCGTCTGTATCATCCACAGACTAAACGCATTCTGGTTAGCCGTGATGTTGTCTTTGTGGAAGATGCTATTCAGCCATTGCTTTCATGTACTAAGGAGACATCTGTTAGCTCCAAAGACATGTATGATACTTTGATGCCTCTTTTTACAGGTGGACAGGCTAGCGCTGGTCCTAATGAGGCAACTTCTCAGCCTTTGCAGGTTTCATATGATGATGCAAATCATTCCATTTCTGATGCAGATTTACATGATGCACTTGTTGATGAGAGAGCTGATATTGAACAGGCAAAAACTATGCCAAAATGGCTGGTGTAGACTTTGCGTGACAGCAAATTAGATGCACCTTTTTCATATCGTACTCGTTCAGGCTCTCATAGTACCTCCTTTGCATCAGATTGCTATGCTATGGCTGCATCTAGTCTCTGTGATGAGAATGAGCCTGTTTCTTTTGATGAAGCACAAAATTTAGAAAATTGGATGGCTGCTATGCAATCTGAATATGATGCTATAATGCAGAATGGTACATGGTGTTTATGTGACTTGCCTCCTGGCAAGAAGGCCATTGGCACTAAGTGGGTATACAAGCTGAAGCGTAAACCTGATGGTACAGTTGATAGGTATAAGGCTAGGCTTGTTGCAAAGGGTTATGCGCAGGAAAGAGGCATTGATTTTGATGAGACCTTTGCACCTACATGCCGTATGACTACTGTTCGGAGCATTTGTGCACTTACAGCCCATCATGGTTGGAATGTACATCAGTTGGACATTAAAACAGCATTTCTGAATGGTGACTTGCATGAAGAAGTGTATGTTTTTCAGCCCCGTGGCTTTGTGCAAAAAGGGCATGAAAACCAGGTGTGCAGGTTAAAGAAGGCGTTATATGGTTTAAAGCAAGCACCACGTGCTTGGTATGAGAAAATACATGCCTATCTGATTGCACATGGTTTTGAGAACAGTCCAACTGAAAGCACCTTATATGTTAAGCATGCTAATGATGTGCTTTTGATCATTGTTGTCTATGTAGACGACATGCTGCTCACTAGTCCTCTTGAGAAGCATATTGCTGATTTCAAGGCTGATTTGCATGCCTCATTTGAGATGTCTGATTTGGGGCATTTGCATCACTATTTGGGCATTCAGTTTATGCAAGTTGATGGTGGAATGGCTTTGTGTCAAACGAAATATATTGACACATTATTGCAGCGTTTTGGCCTTGAAGACTGTAAGCCTATTGCCACTCCTATGGAGACAGGTTTACGATTGAGTCTTCATGATGCTGGAGATGCATTTGATGCTGTTCTCTATCAGCAGGTTGTTGGATGCTTGATTTACTTATGCATTACTCGGCCAGATATTCAGTTTGCTGTCTCACAGATGAGCAGGTTTATGCATTGCCCAGGAGTCATGCATTGGAAAGCGGTTAAGCGCATCTTTCGCTACTTGAGTGGTACTCGGCTACTTGAGTGGTACTCGGCTACTTATCTTTGTACATTCTCTAGTAATACATTCAGTCTTGTGTGTTGTGCTCCAAGCTTCTTCCTCTTCCTTGTGCTGTTCGCGTGCTTCCGCAGACGTCTAACTCCAACAGGGTGGACATCAATAAATCGGATTTATAATTTAGTTTGTAAATAAATCAGCGTAGAAGGTTCTATTGTTAGAAATACTTAGAAAAATAGTGGTTAGAATAAGGGTCATTGTAGACCGCAATTTCTGACATTAAAAGAAAAAGCTTTCTACCAAATTCACCAACTTTTAGTTTCACGCATGCTTTTCAAAGCCACTCTCATGTAACCACTCTTTTTGACGTAATAAAAAATTCCTATAAATACATGCACTCTATGGACTGTCAAAACAAAGTGCATGGGGGGAGATTGCACCCAATACTACATTCGGTTTCGTCTCTTGGCATCTCTCTGTGTCTGGTCTCGTCTCTTGGCATCTCTATTTTTCTATGCGTTCTCTGCATTTGCAACCTCTGTGTGCATGTGAGCAAGATCCTGATAACATAAACTCTCCCTAGAGATATGTATTGGTGGACTCTCACATGAGTGCCATGTGGCACCCATGTGAGAGCCCATGGTTCCATTCTTGGAACATGAGAGAGACGGAGTATATTGGTATTTGGGTACACAATTAGGAGGTAAAAGAGTATTGTATGTATCCATGCAAAATCATATGTAGATCTAGCTTTCATCATCATCCTTTTCTTGATTATTGTGATCACCACTATGCAAAAGTGTGAGGATTCATGGAAGAACTAATAATCAAGCTCACACTAGAGATACATCACCACTTGTGGGCATGCGTGACTCTTGACAACTAGTTGGATCTTTGCTTTTCCTAGACAACACTAGACCTAAGATTGCATATGTAGTTGTTGTTCTTAGCTAGTCTACCCATCAGCCTCATTAGAGACACTAGCAAGTTGCACAAAGGTTACTTCACTACCTTACCCTCACACAACATCATGGTCTTTGGAATAGAGGGGGCACGGATCTCATTGGATATTCTAATTCAGATTGGGTAAATGATCCTGATTCTCATTGTTTTGCTTTTTGGTATATATTTTGGCTTGCCTCAGGACCTATCTCTTGGGAAAATAAGAACAAGCCCACAATTTCTCTTTCATCCGCAAAGGCTAAGTACCAAGCATCCAGTTTTGTAGCATATGAGGCCATATGGCTTCATCATTTATTATTTAACATTGCCATTTTGCAAGATACTCCTACATGCATCTATACTGACAATGAGTTAGCCTTGACCATTGCCAAGAATATAGTCTTCCATGCTCAGACCACACATCGAGATTTAGTACCACTTCATTTGTGCGAAGATCATATCTCAAGAGATTACTCTTGAGCAATGTACCTCTCATAGGAACCTAGCGGACATGGTCATGAAGGCTACCTCCAGTTCTGCTTCAACGGTTGGTGGACATGTGCATTCTTCAATCGCTCCAAAATGGGGTTGAATAGGGGGAGTTGATGGCATTATTTCATCTACTTTTATTTCATATTGTATCTGCATGAGTGCATCTCCATTTTGTATCTATGAGACACCCCATTTCATATAAGGAGGGCTTCTTCTCCACTTTATACTTAATTAGAAGCTTGAAGAGCCCCCTTCATGTTGTTGGCAAGCTCACTCTCATCCATTTGAGTTCTCCCATTTCATGGTTTACTCATTTTTTAGTCTCACACCCTTTTCCATTCAGAGTACATTGTTCTTTTCATTTTTCTTCCACTTGTGTACTCTCCATACTACGATCAATTTATGTCTCTCTTATTCTCCTATATCTTTTTGATACTTCTTTTTCCTAATCAACTTCAATATTTTTTATTAAAAAAAGTGGATCCCCATGGTGAGAGGTTCATTAACATCTTTTGTATTGTTTCCTAATCTTCCTTGCTGATTTATCCTTTGTGTTGTCTCGTAATCTCGCTCACTAATTTTCTCTTGCCATATAATTTCTGTCACTATTTTCTCTTACTAATGGGGGGAGCACGACAAGGCTGAAATTTCTTCACGGCATGAGCCCATGACACACCATGTTATTTATTTAACTATTCATGAATGACGGATTTGGCTATGGCTTTTCCGCCTGCAACGTTTCAGCTCGTCTCTTGGTGAAGGTACACTTCCATTTTCCTCGCTGTCTCTCTGTCTCTCAATCCATGTTTACATGTACACCTGCAAATTTATATTCTCGCGCGAAACGCCTGTAAATCTCCTTATCCTTTGATCGCTGCAGCGTTCAGGGAGAAAGGGGAATGGAGATTCCACCACCACCTGCCAAGCGCGCGTGTTACCGCCATGGGGAGTCCGGGACTGTTCGACCTTTTCCTCTCTTTGCGCAACCGTATATCTTTCTTCGTTTGTTGTCGAATTCGCATCTCGGCCCGAAGGATCTTGCTCGCCTTGAGGTACTTTGTTGTCTTCCTTTGCACATGCACGTGCGCAACACAGAGAGAGAGAGAGAGAGAGAGAGAGAGAGAGAGAGAGAGAGAGAGAGAGTTGTAATCGTATATTAGTCTCAATAATTGCCCGAGTGCTTGCCAAACTCTTCCTGCACATATGTGCTGCAATGCCGCCGCGTATTCTTCTATAATGGATGATCAACTATGGTGCATGTATAACAACATTTGCTCTGTGTAAAGGTTCAACTTATCAGGGAGTTCCTTCTACATAGAGATTCACGTTTCGGCGCGCTGTTGCCACCGACGATCACATAGAAGAACTTTCTCTTCAAAATTGCGTTATGTTTTGAGAGTATCTGCATCGTGTTTCTCATACTTCGGGTGGTTTTCCTGCAGGCATGCTGCAAGTTTCTGCGAAGACCCGCAGGGTATCCTCCTGATGAAATACTTTCCCTTCCGGAATTGGCTGCCCGTGACATGTGTCACAAGAGATCGATTTTCAAACACATGGAGACAGGAGATAAAGAGGATCTAAAACAACGTTGTGGAGGGAGTTGGATGCTTGTACTACGCTTCATTAGCCAAGGAGAGCGATGTTACAGGCGTGAAATGTCGCAAGCAGTCGCTGGCCCTGGTCATAGTGTAGTGGTGACGAGTTTGGGAAAGGTATACACGTTTGGCAACAATTCATCAGGTCAATTAGGCATTGGAAATTTCAACTCGGAGAGTCGGCCTGTATTCCTAAGGTGTGCAACGGACCTTTACTGCTCTTTTCCAGATTGATTGATTTCTCTGAAGGTGCCGAAATATCTATCACTTGCTTGATTTGCACTCCATTTTATCGCTTTGGAGTTGTTGATGGGAACGGCTCCCAGTCTGATGTTATCGATTGTTGTTTGAAAACAAGAGTTGATGCTATCGATTGTTGTTTGAACAAGAATTAGAATTTACATAGCTTCCTGGGTATAGCTGTTGACTGCAAGGTTCTGGTCGAGTTCGAGAACCAAACCACAATGGATGCCTTTCAAATTTCAGTTCGAATTCAGAGAAACAAAACAAATTATCCATCCATCTTTCATTCGAGGACAGTTGCTTAACAAATGCCGTCACCCGTTTCGTTTTCGCAGGGACAACATTAAGCCTGCTGTACATTTTCAGAGTGGTTCCTACCATGTCTTATGTACACTTCTTTTCATAATGGTTTTGGCACTCTACCTTGTCAACAATCATTTCCTTTTGAGGCAGAGGTCTATCTTGTCAGCAATCATTTCCTCTTGAGGCAGAGGTCTTCTGTTCAACTTCCGGGCTGGACATGTAATGACTTTGGCCAGTCTAAACCAATTGTAATCTGATCGAACCTTTGCTTTGTGGAATATGGGGGTTCTCGTGAATATTATGCTCATTCATCTATATACAGTTGTTCTTTCAAAGTTGTTTGGGGAATAGGTGCTTTCCGAACCTCCATTTAAAATAAAAAACAATCATTCCCTCTGCATGTTTTTGAGGAGTTCAGCTCTGCTCAAGTCCGCGCCAAAGAGACATTTTCTAACTACTCAGAGAAAACTACATGCAGGTCACTTCAGGGGATACGAATAGTACAAGCTGCGGCAGGCGTTAGTAGGACAATGTTAATCAGTGACACAGGGAAAGTGTACGCTTTTGGTAAAGACACATACGGGGATCCAGAGTTTGGTGCGCCTGGTCCTGCTGGTGCAACAAACATCGCTAGCCCACGAATTGTTGAATCTTTAAATGAAGTATTTGCTGTTCAGGTTGCCATCGGCAATTTTTTCACGGCCATTCTCTCTCGGGAAGGTCATGTGTATACATTCTCGTGGGGTGCAGATGCAAGACTGGGACATCAGACTGAAGCTGTAGACCAGAAACCACAGTTGCTTAGAGGCGCTCTAGAGAATGTTCCAGTAGTGCAGATAGCAGCTGGTTATTGCTATTTGCTTGCACGGACTTGTGAAGCCAGTGGAATGTAATGCAACATAAACCTTCCCTTCAGACATTTCTTCTTTTCTTTGTTTTCCTTGTTCCAATTAGGTCAGCCGTATGGGGAAGGATAATTCACTTTTCATCAATCAGATGCTACTTCTGAGCTCTGGCCCATAGGCATTTTATTCACTTGAAATAGCTTTCCTTCTTCGAGTTTGGAGGGTTCACATGTCAAGAAAGCAATACAGGATCACGAATACGATAATGGCATGATTGTGCTCATTCGATATATTTTGATGCGGCGATACTACCTGCAGGTCAGTCTATTCATTGGGTTGTGGACTTGGTGGTAAACTCGGCCATGGGAATCGAGCGGATGAACGGTACCCTCGTCTGATCGAGCATTTTCAGTCATTAAAGTTTCAGCCCATAACAATTGCAGCTGGACCTTGGCACGCCGCAGCCGTTGGGGAGGATGGGAGGGTTTGTACGTGGGGTTGGGGCCGATATGGGTGCTTAGGTCACGGGCATGAAGAATGTGAAGCGTTGCCCAAGGTCGTGGAGTCTTTGCAACATGTGAAAGCAGTTCACGTAGCCACAGGTGATTATACGACATTTGTTGTTGCTGAGGATGGAGATGTGTACTCCTTTGGGTCTGGAGAATCAGCTAGTTTAGGGCACCTGGGAAACTCAGATAGTCAGGTGAGTGCAACGTATTCTTCTATTTCAATGAAAGCGAGTGTTCTTCAACTTCAATGAAAGCTCGCTACACAGAACCATGCTAGATCCGCCCCTCGTCATTTGTCTGCCCATAAGCAATCCAGCAATCCTGAAATCAGCCATTGCAGTGAATTGTTTGAAAACTTCCGTTCTTCTTTCGCTGATCCGCCCTTTCAATGAATGCTGGAGCAGCAGAAGGAGGAATTCAGACGATGCGTTCTTTGCTCAAACATCTAATACCTGTCTTGATGTCTGACAGGCACATCGCCATGCAAATGTTATGCTGCCAAGATTAGTAAATGCCTTTAAGAATAAAGGTGAAGAAATAGTGTATGTGAACTTAACCAGCTGTGTAACATGGGATGCACACACGTTTGCCATTACCAAGTCCAATAAACTCTATGCGTTTGGATCCGGTGACAAAGGACAGTTAGGTCTTGACATCCTTGATGACAATTCTGAGAAGTATTGGCCAGAGCTTGTTAACATTGACCTTAGTTCGTAGCTAGAACGCACTACATCTCTACTTCTCTCTCTCTCTCTCTCTCTCTCTCTCTCTCTCTCTCTCTCTCTCTCTCTCTCTCTCTCTCTCTCTCTCTCTCTCTCAGATAAACAAGCTTTTTGTTTTGAGTATGCGTCTTTTCGGTTTCTGTTATATGGACGTCTTTCTTTTAAAGTTTATGTTTTAAGCATGAAACAGTCTATCCATATTTCAAGGTTTGGGATTTTAATAAGATCTAAAGCGCAGTGCTCCAAACTTATGATGAAACTTTCCACCAAATGTTATTTCATCGTTAGAGGCAGAGAAGGATTCTGAGGTTCATCTCAGATCTGTGTTGCAAGCTTCCAATACTGAATCTTAAAGGGATATGAAACCAAGAGACGAGTGTGAAAAGCAGATATGTTCCAGATTGAATCCAAAATAAAAGTTTTCAGAAGACGACTATGTTCTTCTTAAGCTTTAAAACCTCTTTTTCGACCAACAATTTCATGTAAGCACGTATTGTTATTGAATAGTCAGAAAACAGTAATGCACAAAAATCTTGTAGTTCATTAGATAGATATTATGAGTCACAGAAAATCGTTCTCTCTCTCTCTCTGTCTCCACTATGAAGAGGGATTGACAGCTTTACCAGTTTTTTCAGCACTTTTATCTTTTCCGATTGACAGAAGATACACCCATGTACATTGATTTGTCTCATAGGCCGAGTTCGGCCTCCTAATAGACGTAAAAACACTTTCCTTTTCTTTTTTCTTCTCTCTCTCAAGCTTGACCGAATTCTTTAAAAGTTTGTATAGACATGTCCCGAATTTTTAGTTATTTTAAGAATTCTGCAGTTGTTCATTTTACGATTTGTTTAGATATGCCCAAAATTTTGAGCTACTGAACAGTTTCCAAAAGCAGTTTCCCGTTGTATAGCAGTTTCCCATTGATATAGACGAAAAGCATCAATGACATTCAATAAGAATATACTCTTAATGAAGTAAGTTCCAGGTTTATTGAATCTTACAGTTCTCCATAATAACTAGCCTTGAACTCAAATCATCAAGGAATTTCTCTCGAAATAAAGTAATAAGAGAAAATGACTTAATAATATAAGCCCAATGAAATGTTCTATCTTGCAGCTTTCATTATGCCTTCTTCTATGTTGTGCATGAGATTGGAGGTTCATATCAAATCCATCCCTTGCATGGGTTCATATTTGTACGTGAGTTAACTAGTGCACATGTTAGGTCTCTAATACACTCTGTTGTACTTACTCATCTCAAAACTGACTAAGGGGGTAATCACTTCCCATTCGAAGGTAAAGTTTAACTCTTTTCATGTAAACACACTTCCAGTTGTAAGCACTCGTTCAATTTTCAATTTTCAATCGTTCTTCAAGAGGGAAGTAAATCTTAAACTTTGTTGTTGCTAAGACTATAGGGAATATAGCGCGTTAGCTCTTCTTTTCTTTCTTTGCCAAAAGTCTCGAAATTTATTAGCAAGGGAATATGGCCCAGCACTTCGTTGGGGACCCATTACGTTTTTAGCTAATCCCCTTGTGGACACTTTTTCTGGTTTTGAGAGTACAATGAATTTGAAAGACAGACACACCCGACCTCGCAAGGTAGAGGCACCCATTTTGGGTAACTTTGGGGCATCTAGCTCTAGACGGGACTTGAACCCTGGCCATCTGTATAGAAGTACAAAGCACATCGGCTAAACCACGCCTGGAATAAATGGACACTTTTTATAGTAGATCTTGAATCTATTCCGTAATAAGGTTTTATAGATCTTGAATCTATTCCCTGAATAAGGTTTTTTATAGATCTTGAATCTATTCCGTAATAAGGTTTTTAGGAAAGGAGATTCGTACATCGAGCAATGGAACACTATTCCTGACTTGTATTACTGATTCGCTTTTTCCGTTACTTGTGGAAACTGAAATGCTGCTTGAACCTGTCGATCTCGTTACACAGAAAGGAAGAAACAATGAGAAGAAAACAAAAAAGACACACACTCTCTCTCTCAAGGAAGAAACGAAAAAAAGAAAATAAAAAACTCTCTCTCTCTACCTTGCTCCTGCCCAAACACACAATAAGACACAAACACGCATATAAAATAATTATCTTATTTTTGTATAAATTACTCACTTATTTAGAGGCCCTTATAGTTAATCGTTTATCTACATTTTTGTCTTCGTATTCAACTGTCTAACTTTTGCAATTTTTGGAAATGCAAGTGGAAAAGGAAAAACGCAGTCATACATGTTAGTTTAGTTTGTAGTACTGTATGTAAACACACGTGGGGAAAATGAGTCAATATGTTTCCTTCTTAAGAGGTATTTTTCCCCATATTTTATACACACCCATAATCCTAACAAGCTATTTATATATTTGTACACTCCCATTTGAACTATGTTGTATTTATTTGGTCTAGTAATAATATTTTATCATTTTATGCAAACCAAAAATCATATTTTCTACGCATGATTATGAATATGAATCTGATTTTGACGAGAATATTTTGATCAAAATATTTTTCAACCAAAATGTTCCATCAATGTTATTTGGGTTTTTTATTCTTTACATTTTTACTTTCATAATATTATATATGATACACATTAAAAAACAATATAAGTACTATTCATAGAAATTATTAAGAAGGTATGAAGTATTCATAGAGAATCAATTACAAAAAACTCTCAACAATAAGTGGGTAGTTTCATCAATATAATTGTAAAAGTAGCTTGAGTTATTGAGGGTATTTGGAAACTCCACGACAACTATCTTGCACAATTCTCATTAACTTCCCATTTGCCAAAAACCTCTCTCAGTTGCTCCTATCATGATCTTGCGTCCATTGAATTACTTTGTTAATTTCCAGAATCATGTATCTTTCATTAAACCCGCATGGCTCATTTATCTTGGCTTTTAAATAGTTGAGCTAGCTAAGGTGTGATCTTTATTAGATACTCATGCTCAAAACCTCTAGATATGATAGTTTACAAGCATAAGACAGAAAAACATGTTTTTCAAAATTCAAAAAAAAAAGTTAAATATTTAACTCTTAAGTGCTTGATTAATTGATATGTAGATTCATAAACATCCTTTCAAAAAACCTTAAATAATTTCATACATTAATTTAGAATGAAAAATAATGAGAACATGATGGAAGTCCTCTTTTCAAGCTCTTATGTGATCAACCATCAAATCACTCAATCAACCCAAACTATAGAGGATCACTGTACAAAGATCATACATGATTGAGAAAATTCCAACCAAAAGATCATTGTTAATTGTTGACACTCAAGGGCAAGCACAAAGCATGGAAGCGCATCAAAGAAGTGGACACACGAGGACGGAGCATGTAGGGAGCTCCAAGAAGCACATGTCACATTTTCAGTAGAAATCCCTATAAAAATAGTGATTTTCATCACTAAAATCCATTGTAAATATCATTTCACTTTTTTGCAACTCCATTTTATTCATGCCTAGGAGTCTTTGAGCTTGAGAGTATTAGAAGTACCATCCTACCAATTTTCATAATTTTTAGACTCCGTTTGAGCCCTCAAATAAGCCTTGGAACCTAATTTTTAACCAAGCCAGAAACTAGGTCTGGACAGGGCCAAAACCACTCAAAAAACTATAAAAACAACTAGAGAGCTCATTTTTGAGGTTAGCTTGTTAGAGATTTGAGCTCTTGTAACAAATTTCTTTTGTAATCAAAGTCCTTCCATTGTTCCACTCTTTACTCTTACCTTGTGCATGTGTGTGTTTATGTGTGTGCATGCTTGTGTGCTTTCACTCATGCACTTGTGCCTTCGCTTGCTCACGGTCTTCATATCAGCCCTCACGTCTCTGCGGATTGACATTTATGAGGCGTATCTCCTCACATTGGTACTTGCCATTGTGCTAGAGTGACACTAAATTTGGTGCCATTGCCGAGGAGAGAGCTTGGAGGAAGAGCGTGTGATGATAAGACATAGAGTAGCAATGTTGGAAGGTAAAAAGATAGTCATTTTCAGTTCAGTTTCTAAGTTTTTCTTCATGTTCATCATCATCATCACCACCATCTTCTCCCATCTTCACCTTCTTAGTTTTTTTTTGCTTTTTGACTATACATTCCCTATTTTTGCCTCCTCTTCTTCAATCTTGACTGTGCAAGGAGTTCAGAGAGAGTTTAGAGCTGAAGCGTGGATGAAATATAGAGGTTCGCACTATTAGAACATTGAAAATCTGAGTGACAGTATCGCGGCATGACACGACCTGCGTCTAGTATCATGAGTGGAGAATCGTCGGTTTGGAGAGAGATCTTGCATCTACATGCACATAGGAGTGGCCAGGAGGACTCAATGTATAGATATTTACAGAAAGTTTTGAATTTGGACTCCAAAAACGCCAAGTATCATGTCTGATTGAGTTCAGGTATCCCGATACCAGAACTCCCTTGTATCGTGATACTTGTCGAGTATCATGAATCACCTTCTTGAGGTATCGCGATACCATCGAGGTATCATGTATTTGCAAGTTGAGATATCGTAGACTACGGGTTGAATGGTATTGTATCAGGCACCTTGTGGTGTTGTATCATGATCCACAAGCGGTATTGTATCAAGAAACGTGAGGTATCATGTATTGTTGGTCTAGTGGTATCGTATCGTGAGAGCAAGTGGTATCGTATCATCTGGAAGGTATCATATCATCTAGAACTTGGTATCATATTGTGCCTTAGATCTCCTGGTATCGTATCATCTTGCTAATAGTATCGTATCGCTAGACAAGTCGGTATCATATCCTAAACCAAGAGGTATCATATCGTGACCACTTCCAGTATCATATCGCCTTGATAGCAGTATCGTAGCGCAGAAGTTGACATCACGTTGGCAGTATCGTATAGCCTGAGGTGGTTTCGTCTGTAGTGGTATCATGTACCATGGAAAACAGAGGTATCATATCATGAAAACTTGTTATCGTGTATCATCCAGGGTGAGGTATCGTGTGATAGTTGCTCCCAAGTATTGCCTATACCTCTTAAGTATCATGTATCGTCTGTTCTGCAGTACTCCCAGAGAGATCTTGTTTCCTTGTTTTAATCCCAAGAACCCTCTGGCATAACTTCTTCAAACGAAATCCGTTTATTGTGATTTTGGCTTCATTTAGATATAGTATTTTGAAGATGACCTTCAAGTGAGACTAGGAAGCCAAGGGGGCTCCAAAGGATTTTGAGCAATACAAAGAGGAAACTGGGATTAGAAGACAAAGCTTATGAAGCTGAGATGTGGTAGATACCTAGGCAGGGATAGACAAATCATTAGATCATCTGAGGCCAGTGTCAACCATACAGCTAGGACTTGGGCACAACAACTCAGTGGTTATCCCTACATGCTAAGTTCAGAAATAAGTGACTCAGAAATGTCTTTCAACATGGAGAGACATGTAGGTAGCTCAGGTACTGCCTATTTGTAGACACTAGAAGGTACCTATAAGACACAATTGGAGTATATTAGGACCAACCAATTCAGTGTTCGCATCTATTAGGATGGTCTAAGGTGATCAGTTGTCCAACTCAAAAATCCCGATCAACCCTTTGGACTTGAACACCCAATAATTAAGTTCTAAGAGGTTTTGTACATTGATAAGGAAGGAACCATGTATATGTTCACCAGCTTACCAGACAGGATAGATGAGTTTCGAAACATCATTCCTGAGAACGAGATAGGAGACCTAGAGCAAGGAGACCTAGGATGAGAACCCAAGACTCCTTGAGGAAAATCTGTTTTGATGAGGGTAATTACTCCAGAGTGGATTCCCCAAGACAAAAAAAAACATAGAATTATTCTTGAATAGAGAAACAAAAGAAGACTTTTGGAGATTCAAGCTAGATCAACCAAGTAAAATGGGTGGAGTCACCATCTACGAGTTCCAAGATCTTGAGATACCAAGCAAAGTTGTCTATTTGGATAATACATCGAAGAGAATGTTCTCGGTAAGAGGCAAAGATGGTTACTTAAGATTGTGCGTTCATGAATCAGACTATTTGAAAGTTTCAAAAACTACACATAGTGGTGTTGCAAGTGGACAGTTTGGGCCTGATCAAGTAATTAAGACCATTCTGTGCTCAGGATTTTGGTGGCCCACTCTTCATATGGATGCACATACCTATGTGAAGAAATGTGACACATGCCAACGTGCCCACTATCCAATCAGAAAAGATGAGATGCCTTTAATGCCAATGATGGGAGGACGTGCATTTTCAAACTGGGGTATAGACTTTCTAAGTCCTATTAATCTCCCAGTTAGGAACTCCATGCAGAATACATTATTGTAGCCACATATTACCTTGCAAGGTGGGTATAAGTCAAAGCCACAGGAAAGAATGATGCTCAAATGATGGCTAAGTTCTTATTTGAGAATGTGCTCACTAGATATGGGTTACCAAAAGAGTTAGTAAGTGATAGAGGTATGCATTTCTTGAACAAAGTTATTTAAAACCTTCTCCTAGAATTCTTGTTCATACATAAGAAGTATGCCCCTATCATCCACAAGCTAACGGACAAGCCAAGAGCACAAATAAGATCCTATGTAATGTATTGACAAAACTTGTAAACAATAAACACTCTGATTAGGATAAACAACTTCATCATGTTGTTTGGGCTTATCGAGTTTCCTACAAAATGGTACTCAATGCCACCCCATTTCACATAGTCTTCAGACAGGATACTGTGCTACCATTAGACTTCCTAATCCCAGCTTTAAAAGTATCACGATAGCAAAAGTGGAATGGTCATGAGTTGTCCTCTAGGATCTTTGATCTAGAACGCTTAGGTGAGACGAGGCTCCGAGCAGCAACAGGCATATACGCTGCAAAGAAAAGGAAAAAAGCATACTTCGATGCACACATCAAGGATAAAGGATTGAAAGAGGGAAACTTGGTGTTGGTTTATACACTAAAGAAACATGCCCGCAAATTGGAGAGAAGAGGATATGGACCCATGATCATTAATAGAATTTCCACTAGTGGTGCAGTTCAATTGGCCACTTTAGAAGGTGACATCTTGCCAAACTATATAAGTGGATGTAGAGTCAAGCTATATCAAGAACCTCTTACAGATATGGTAAGGAGACTCAACACTGCTAAGAAGCGAAAAAGAAGAAGAGTTAAGGGTTAAAGAAGAAGCACAAGCAGAGGCTAGAGAGCGCATTAGGCGAAATAAGTTAAGGTATCTAGGCCTAGATGTCAACCCCGAAGCCCAAAGATATCACATGGCAATGTGCACCAAAAAGAGTACACACCCTAGCATCATAGATAGAATCTTATTTAGTCGGATTAGGGAACAGTCTCAAAGGCAAGCGGGCATTTCCTCTTTTTCAAAGACTAATGCAACCACAATAGTTCAACCATAAAGGCAAGCAAAACAATCCACTAAGACCACTATATCAAATGGACAAACAAAATTCAAGACGGATGAAGTTATGGGCATGAAGCAGATCTAGGTACAAAAAGGAGAGCAACCACCAATTTTTCCACAACAATTCCCATCCAAGCATGCCAATGAGGACAAAAGAAGAACCAAGAAACAAGGACAAGTGCAAACACAAAGTATCCAACAAATTTGGGTGCCTCAAAAATTAGCTGCAACTCAACAAGGGCGATTACACATGTGGGCACCCAAGGTATTCTTACATGCACAAAACCCTACACTCTCCCTCACAAGAAAAGTCTCAACAAAGAAGCCAAGGAGAAGAAAAGGTCATAACCAAGCACAAAGAGACAAAGAAGATCAACTCACCTCTTCGGAAATAGTAAGAAGACAAACAACAAGGGTCTAGGTTTGGAAGCCAAAAGCACCAGTAGCACCCAAAAAAACAAAGAACCAACCATACGGGATACAAAATTTAAGCAACCAACCAAAGATGAAGAAGTCAAAAGTGACTTGTATGCAACCAAACACGGTGCTAAAATGGATCCCTATAAGGAGGAATGATCAACTGTCATTTTGAAGTCCAATGAATACCTCCAAAAAAGGGGCGGCATCAGCATGTACAAGAACATTGAAAGCCTCGACATGCAACAACCATGCACCTTGGGCATAACCTTGTATTTTGCACCATTCAGGTCGTGCATTTCCAAAGTATGTATTAACATAGGGCCACACTACAAGGCCATGCATAGACAGAATTGAGAATCCTAGGCATATGTGACACATTTGACACATGTAAAATATTCTATTGATACTTACCTATTTCTTCTTGTTTTGTGCCATTGTTCCAAAAAAAAAAAGAGAGAAAAAAAAAGAGAGACAAAAAAACAAAAAAAGAAAGAACAGGACTATGCACTTGAAGAATATCATCAGTGAACCATCAGCAAGGACATCCATCAACAAGCAAGACAAGTCATTGTTCAATCACCACGATGAGAATTCAACACGACACAATAAATATCAACTAACGATAATAAGCATCCCCTATGTCGGCAACATTGTAACCATGATAGGGTAGGAAACCTCTTCGTCAACATACCCTTGAGCACTTTGCTCAAGACCCACCTTCTTGCACCATACTTCTTCCAATGCATTTCCCAAGTATGCATGCATATGGCCACATTACAAGGCCATGCACAAGGCACATATTTTGTTCAACCCATGCACTAATGCACTTACCCATCATCCATTATGGGTTACAAGTACTTGGCATGAAGACTCTCAAAGCCATATTTGAAAGAACTAGAGGGCATCAAGGTGACAACAACAAGAGCAAGGAAGCAATCCACTGTCAAGAGCTGCTCACAATCAACATTGACAACCTCTTTTGAGCAGCTCACAATTTTTGAAAGCTCACAAAGATGCCATCAAGCTAGAATACAAGGAAGAAGTACATACAAAGGGACTACAACTTGCAAAGGATAGTAGAGACAAAATGAAGAACATGACAATAGACCCTGCTACATGGACACTATTTCTCAAGTACTACATGGAACAACCACTCCAACAAGGGTCTATCAAGGACGACAAACTCGAGGGGGGGAGTGTTTGTGAAGAGAGATGGTGGATGCAATCCAAAGATGAGTAGGTGCTGCTACAACCAGCTTCACACCAGCCAACTGAGACTTCAAAGTTGATTAGTAGACCCTTTGAGCTTCCTAAATCCACCAAAATATCAGCAAAGTACTTTAGAACATGTATCCCAAAAGTTTAAGTCAAGACAGACTAGTTGCAAGATGAGTAGCTCCCAAAACTTGCTATTTTTGGACATACACCTGCAGGAAAAAATGAACAGTGCTCTCAACCTGGTAGGAATTAGATAAATTCCTTTTGGGCATAGCAAATAGACTTAGCAAGCTTCCCAATCCAAGTTAAAACACTTCAAATGATGGACTGAGCACTGAGAAGAAGATTCATCAATTTCTGGAACATGCCCACCATTCTCGGGGCTTTGCAGAGATAGACCAGTGAGTAGTAAAATGGAGATATCTCCAAAACTATACATTTAATAACCTTGAAAATTTATATGCAGAAAGAGGACCGTAAGAGCTATCCAAGGCACGTTACAACACTGAAAACTATTGCGCAGAACTTGAGATATGACCTTTTGAAGTTACTGCTCTAAGTGAGTATAGCAGAGAACAAAACAGAGAAGTAGATAATGACAAATGTATAGATTCACATATGATTACAACCACATTGGCAATGAATGTTTGCACAATGGGAGTAGAAGGATAGAGCTATGGAGTAAGCTCTTCAATCTCTACAAAATGACATGAAGTGGTCACGTACAAGGCTTGCTAATTGCCTCTTCCTTCTTGCTCTTTTTATAGCCATTCTTGGAGGGATTTTTGAATTCGAATTCAAATGGCTCCACCTAAAAGTGATCCCCAAAGTTAGGAGATATTCCCTCAGCTCAAAAATTCGTGGTTTTAGGTAGTTAGAGCCACGACTTTGCTTTTACATCATGGATGAGGTAAGCCATCTTTTTCTTTTTTTCTTTTTTCAATTACAAGAGATAAAAATAAACTCTTTTACAAGAGGTGTTCACATGACTACACATGTGACTTACAAATGAGGATAATATCAAGCATATCAAGCATGTAGGCTTGGGTAAAATGCACCAACAGCTCCCCCTCAAGCCTAACATGCTTGGCCTCCAAATAAGTCTTCAATTGTCCTTGATTTCTTGCAAGCCAATCATCAACTTGAATCTACTTAACTTTGTACCATCAAGAGCTTTAGTCAACATGTATGCACATTGCATATCTGTAGAGACATAGGATAGTTGAATATCCTTGCTCATTAGCTTCTCCCTTTCATAATGGTAGTGGACTTCAATATGCTTGGTTCTAGCATGGTATACCGGATTAGCTGCTAGTGAGCTTGTGTTGTCACCAAAAATGTGAGGTGTTGAAGAATGAAGTCCAAGATCTGTGTACAAAGACTTTAACCACATGATTTCTTGAGTTGCATTAGCCAAACCTCTATATTTGGCTTCGGTAGAAGATAATGCCACGGTTGGTTGCTTCTTCGATGACCAATAAATGATTTTTGAACCTGCAAACGATATATACCCGGATGTGCTTCTTCTATCATCTCTAGATCCGGCCCAATCTGCATATGAGTAGACCTTTAGCTCAATATTTGAAGTATATGAATAGAACAAACCTTCATTCATGGTGCCCTTTAGGTACTTGAGGACTCTCTTGGCCGCTTCCATATGTGGTCTTCTAGGCTTATGCATAAAATGACTCAATATGCTAACACTATAGCATATATCCACCCTTGTGAGAGTTGCATAATTCAAACTTCCAACCAAGCTTTGATAGCTTGTGATGTCTTCAATTGGCTCTCCTTCATAAGCACTTAGCTTATGATTTTGCTCCATAGGTGTACCTGCACACTTGGTATTTTCCATCTTGAACTTGACGAGCATGTCATGCACATACTTCCTTTGTGTGATGTATATACCTGAATCTGTGTAGATTAACTCCAATCCAAGAAAATAAGTGAGTGGTCCGAGGTCACTTATTTTGAACTCCTCCTTCATTTGACTCTTTACCTGTTTGATTCCTTCAAGATCATTGCCTGTGATAATAATATCATCAACATACACACATAAATAGATCACTTCAGATCCATTCCTCTTTATGAACAAAGAGGTATCTGCCTTGCTAGCTTTGAATCCTTGGTCCTGCAAATAAGTCACCAATATGAAATTCCAAGCTCTTGGAGCTTGCTTCAATCCATACAAAGATTTCTTTAGTTTGCATACATAGTTAGGATGATGTGCATCCTCATATCCAGGAGGTTGTGCCATATACACTTCCTCAGAAATCCATCCATTCAAGAAAGCATTCTTTACATCAAGTTGATAGAGATTCCAATTTCTAGATGCAGCAAGGCTAATGAGAACACTAATTGTAGGCATTTTTGCAACAAGAGAGAAAGTCTCCTCATAATCAATACCATGGCTTTGAGCAAACCCTTTAGCAACTAGCCTTGCTTTGTGTCTATTTATACTTCCATCTGGATTCCTCTTGATTTTGTATATCCTTCGAGATCCAATTACCTTCATAGATGGCTTGTTAGGTACAAGCTCCCAAGTATCGTTTTCCTTCAGGGCTTCCATTTCTTCATCCATTGCATCTCTCCAAGCTTTCTTGCTTTGTGCTTCTTCGAATGTGGTAGGTTCTTCATTGGTTGAATCCTTTGCAATGTAGATTGAGTGCTTGGTGACCAAAGAAGTATCATAACCAAACCTCTCAGGTTTCTTCTTCTCCCTTGAAGACCTTCTAAGTGGTTGATGTGAACTCTCGGGTCCACATGTAGCATCCTGCATCTTTGCTTTGTTGGGATAGATGGATGGATGCTTCAAGGGACTGAGTAGGTACTGCTAAACCTGCTTTGTACCAGCCCTCTTTTGCTTCAGAGTTGATAACTAGACCTTCTTAGCTTTCCAATAACACCAAAAAATAGCCTGTGTACTTTGGAAGTGATGTGTGTAATGATTGAACCAAAACAGATAACCTTGAAGTTCACAAACTCAAGAAAACCTTCTATTCTTGTCTTGACACCTGCTAGATGTTTTACTCAATGTGACCAGCACAATAGAAGTTGATAAAATTTCTTCTAGGGGTATTTAACTAGCTTACTAAGCTACCATTTGCAAGTGGAATGATGTAAAAAGATAAACTATGCTAAGAGAAATCAATTTAGCAAGTTTAGCTATACCCCCGACTTTTTAGGACTGTAGCAGAAAATGACCAGAGTTCACCTCGACGCAGATTTCTCAGAAATGGCTGAATGGAATCACTTCAAACTTTGATAGCATGTAGATGACTTTGAGATGAATCCAACAAGCTTTGAATCACTT
Organism: Ceratopteris richardii; assembly: GCA_020310875.1. Taxonomy (NCBI): domain Eukaryota; kingdom Viridiplantae; phylum Streptophyta; class Polypodiopsida; order Polypodiales; family Pteridaceae; genus Ceratopteris; species Ceratopteris richardii. The sequence goes on from CM035440.1 coordinate 46,526,750, forward strand.
GATTTGGTCAAGAATTAACCGAGATATGCCCTTGACAAGTTGACAGACTTTTGAGTAGACTAACAGAGAACTCAGAGATGAAAGATGTAAATGTATCTATTAATGAACACTTGTATAGAATCCCATTGACATGAATAACATTGCCTAATGGTGTAGAGAGGTGTAGGCTATAGTATAGTCCTCACACACACTTAAAATCAGTAGAATGAGGCTCTGGAATGATCTGTCTAACCCGCGACTTTTCAAGTTCACTTTTATATGAAGTGAGTGGAGATTTGAATTCAAATTCAAATTTTGGATCTCTATGATCAAGCTCCTAAATTCTTGGAGATATTCCTTCAATCAAATGAACTACTTTTTCCACGACTCACTTTGGTAGGTGATTACAAAAGATTCCAAGTCAATTTCACTTTTACAATGATGTAAAGTGGTGATTAACCACTAGCATATGTTCCTATGCTTCTTCATATATGTGTAGACTTTAATGCATCCTTTGAGCCAAATGTGTAGGCTTGCAAATTACACCAACAACTCCCCCTCAAGCCAAACATTTTGGCTTAAGTCTTCATCTTCAATCTTCAAGTATATCCTGCAATCCAATCATGGATTTGAACCTGCAAAGTTTTGTTCCATCCAAAGCTTTAGTCAACAAATCTGCACATTGCATGTTGGTTGATACATAGGTAAGTTGAATGTCCTTGCTTATCAATTTCTCTCTCACATAATGATAATGAACCTCTATGTGTTTGGTCCTAGCATGATAGATAGGATTAGCAGCAAGGTGAAGAGAACTTGTATTATCCCCAAAGATAGTTGGTGACCTAGTATACAATCCCAATTCTGTATACAAAAGTTTAATCCAAATTGCTTCTTGTGTGGCATTAGCCAGTCCTCTATACTCTGCCTCTGTAGAAGACAAAGCAACAGTAGGTTGCTTCTTTGAAGACCATGAAATTGGTTTGTCACCTGTAGAAGAGATATATCCAGAAGTGCTCCTCCTATCATCCTTGCATCTTGCCCAATCTGCATCTAAATAAATTTTGATATCAATATCTGAAGTGTAAGGGAAATACAAACCATGGTTCTGTGTACCCTTGAGATACTTCAAAATTCTCTTGGCAGCCTCTAAGTGAGGTATCCTTGGCTTGTGCATAAATTGACCTAGCACACTTACTCCATATGCAATATCAATTCTTGTAAGAGTAGCATAGTTCAAGCTACCCACCATACTTTGATAACCTGTAATGTCTTTGACTTCATCACCTTCATGGGCACTTAGCTTTAGGTTTACCTCCATTGGAGTGCTTGCTACTTTAGCATCCTGTAAGTGAAACTTCTTCAACATATCCTGTACATACTTTTTCTGAGTAATGTATATCCCTGAATTAGTGTAAACTAATTCAAGCCCTAGGAAATACTTCAATAAACCAAGATCATTGATCTTGAACTCCTTCATCATCTGGCTTTTGATATACCTGATTCCATTGACATCATTACCTGTAATGATGATGTCATCAACATAAACACAGAGATGTATTACCTCTGAATTACTCCTCTTAATGAACAGAGAAGTGTCAGCCTTGCTCATGACAAAACCTTGGTCTTGGAGGTATGTAGTTAACCTGTAATTCCATGCCCTAGGTGCCTGCTTCAATCCATATAAAGCCTTCTTTAATTTGAAAACATAAGTTACCTTCTTAGGGTCCTCATAGCCAGGAGGTTGTGACATATAAACTTCGTCTGAAATCCATCCATTCAAGAAAGCATTCTTGACATCCAATTGGTACATATTCCAATTATTTGATGCAGCCACACTTACCAACACTCTGATTGTTGGCATCTTGGCCACAGGAGAAAATGTCTCTTCATAGTCAATGCCTTGGGTTTGTGCAAAACCCTTGGCTACCAACCTGGCTTTGTCCCTATTAATTGTTCCATCAGAATTTCTTTTCAACCTATAGATCCATCTGGATCCTATTACCTTCATAGAATCCTTCTTGGGTACTAATTCCCATGTGTCACTCTCCTTGAGTGCTTCAATCTCCTCATCCATAGCTTCTTTCTACTCTGATTTGGTTATTGCTTCTTCATATGAACCTAGTTCTTCATTTGACAAATCTTTGGCAAGATAAACTGAATGTTTAGTAACAAGAGATGTATCATACCCATATCTGATAGGTTTCTTGCTTTCTCTTTGAGATCTTCTGATTGATTGAGTTGAAGATTGAGGTATGTCTTCAAGCTTCTTCATCTTCATTTTGCCCTTGGACTTCCATGCCTTGAATTCTTCAAGGTTGATAGTGTCTTCATCATCTGAACTTGAGTCTTCATTCTGATTAGGTTCCTCCTTTGCAAGTTTTGGAAATTCCTCTTCCAAATCATAGGGTAGTTTGACCTTCCTGCATTCATTATCATACCAAGAATCATTTTCATCAAAGATCACATCTTTGCTTACCATAAATCCCTTATTGGTAGGATTATAAAACCTGTAACCTTTTTTATTTAAATCATACCCAATAAAAATGCATTTTTTAGCCTTTGGGTCTAGCTTACCTCTTATCTGAGAAGGAATGTGCACATATGCTACACATCCAAATATTTTGCAGTGATCTAATGATGGTCTCTTACCATGCCATGCTTCATAGGGTGTCATACCATCAAGTGACTTAGATGGTAACCTGTTTATGAGGTAAGTGGAAGTACAAACACTCTCTGCCCATAGATAGTTAGGTAACTTCTTCTCATTAAGCATAGATCTAGTTGTCTCAACAATTAACCTATTTCTTCTCTCAACTACCCCATTCTGTTCAGGAGAATACCTTGTCGTTATCTCTCTTTTGATGCCTCTGTCCTGCAAGAATTCTTCGAATTCATTGGAGAAGTACTCACCTCCTCCATCTGACCTTAGCCTCTTCAAATTCCTTCCTGTCTGGTTTTCAACTAATGCAAGATATTTCTTAAAACAATTAAATACCTCATCGTTGTGCTTCATGAAGTATAATATAGTCCATTTGCTATAATCATCAATGAAAGACACATAGTACCTTGATCCTGAGACTGAGGGGTCTTTGCTAGGTCCCCAAACATCTGTGTGTACAAGCTCTAGATAGTCTTCATGCATATATCCTTTCTTGGAGAAGGGTAACCTGTGAGACTTACCAAATTGACAAGCACCACACTTGTAAATCATATGTTGTTTGGATACATTAGGTATCCCAAGCACACATTGGTCCCTGCACATTTGTTTCAAGGTTCTTTCTCCTATGTGTCCTAATCTTTTGTGCCAAATCTCAAGCTCTGAAAGTGTTTGATCTTTATAATTGTATAGTGCAATATTCTTTGTATCTTCCAAATCATAAGTGAAAAGTCTACCTGATTTTTCTCCTTTAGCAATCCTCTTGAACCCATGTCTTGGGTCCTCCACATATGCTCCATATTGATTGAATCTGACCTGCAAACCTTTCTTCACAATCTGACCTGCAAACCTTTCTTCACAATCTGACCAACACTCATCAAATTTTTTATAATGGTTGGTACATAGAGTACCCTGCTCAACAAATTCTGATTACCATCACAAGTCTTAACATTTCCAACTTTAACTACTGAATGCTTTGTATCATCACATGTTTGGACTTGATGTTTACCTTTTGGTTCCTCAAGATCAGAGAGTAGTGCCACATTACCAGCCACATGATTTGAACACCCTGAGTCAATGTAGAATAGGTGGTCATCATTTGTACCTTACTTTGAAGTCATGTTCATGATCAGAAGAGAGTCATCCTGCTCCTCTGTGTAGTTGTTGTCGTCCTTTCTGGTTTTGAATCCTCCTTGGTAGTTGCCATTGTAATTGTTGTTGTAATTGTTGTAATTGTTGTTGTGGCCTTGGTGATGGTTGAACCTTCCTCTTGTCTGTGAGTATCCACCTCTTTGGTAGCCTCTTCCTCTCTGATTTTTGTAATTCCTGAAACACTCATCTGTAGTATGATTTGATAAACCACAAATGTTGCATGGTGATGAGTTATAGGGTCTCCCCCTACCTTGCTTACCTCCTCTGCCCCTTCCTCTTGAAGATCTACCTCTCCCTTCATAGTTGGCTTGGGAGGTAGAGCCTTCATCTTCCATTTTTTTGCTCTTGCCTTTATCCTTAGACTTCTTATCAGTGTATAGGGCAGAAGAGTTATTACCTTTGGATGTATCTCCATTTTTTGTGAGCTTTGCTTCATGTGTAAATAGTTGTCCCATGAGAGTTATAAGATCTGGAGTATGCATGTCCATGTAGAGATCCATTGCAGTGGTGAAGCTTTCCCATTTGTCATCAGCCTTGATTCCATTGATCACTTGCCTTACAATTTGTTCTTCTTCAATCTCTTCTCCTATGCTTGCTAACTGATCTGCAACATCTTTGATCTTGGTCACAAATTCTGAAATGCTTGCTTAGGTTGCTTCCTTAGTGTTGTGAATTCAATCCACAACTGAATTTTCCTAGCCCTTGTATTGGCATATATTGCAAGGTTGAGATGATTGGAATCTCCCCCTGCCTTGCTTTCCACCTCTGCCTTTTCCTCTAGCTCTTGCTCTACCTACAAAGTTTTCTTGGAAAGAGCTACCTTCATCTTCATTCTTCCTATTCTTTGACTTGTCCTTGCCCTTAACTTTATCAGAATATAAGGCAGAAGTTTGATTACCTCTTGAGGACTCACCACCTTTGCTAATCTTTGCTTCATGAGTGAAGAGTTGGCCCATGAGTGTGTTGAGGTCGGGTACATGCATATCCATGTATAAATCCATGGCTATTGTGAATGACTCCCACTTGTCGTCTGCTTTGATTCCATTTATGATTTGTCTAATGATTTGCTCCTCTTCAATTACCTCTCCAATGCTTCCAAGTTGGTCGGAAATATCCTTCATCTTTGTGACATAATCAGTCACATTTTGCTTCGGGCTTTTCTTCATTGTTGTGAACTCCATCCACAATTGGTTCTTCCTTGCTCGAGTGTTGGAAGAGAAGAAAGAAGCAAGTGCATTCCAGGTCTCTCTTGATGTCTTGCATCCCTTGACATGAGGTAAAAGAAAATCAAAGATTGAGTTTAGAATATAGGACCTTGCAAGTGCATCCTTCAAACACCAATTTGAAAGTCCTTCCACTTCTTCATGTGATGGTTTCCCTTTGTTCCTCATGGTTGGCATTGCTTCATCTCCGGATATGAATCCATATAGATTCCTCCCTTGAAGGTAAGCCTCCATCCTTAGAGATCATGCCGGGTATTTGTTTCAATCCAATTTGTCAATTGTTGATGGAAATCCATCTCCCATGTTGCTTGACTATGCTCTCATACCACTGTGAAGAGAGATGGTGGATGCAATCCAAAGATGAGTAGGTGCTGCTACAACCAGCTTCATAGCAACCAATTGAGACCTCAGAGTTGATTAGTAGACCCTTTGAGCTTCCTAAATCCACCAAAATATCAGCCAAGTACTTTGGAACATGTATCCCAAAAGTTTAAGTCAAGACAGACTAGTTGCAAGATGACTAGCTCCCAAAACTTGCTATTTTTGGACATACACCTGCTGGACAAAATGAACAGTGCTCTCAACCTGGTAGGAATTAGATAAATTCCTTTTGGGCATAGCAAATAGACTTAGCAAGCTTCCGAATCCAAGTTAAAAGACTTCAAATGATGGACTGAGCATGGAGAAGAAGATTCATCAATTTTTGGAACATGCCCACCATTCTCGGGGCTCTGCAGAGATAGACCAGTGAGTAGTAAAATGCAGATATCTCCAAAACTGTAAATTCAATGACCTTGAAAATTTATATGCAAAAAGAGGACAGTAAGACCTATCCAACACATGTTACAACACTGAAACATGTTGCGTAGAACTCGAGATATGACCTTCTGAAGTTACTGCTCTGAGTAAGTATAGCAGAGAACAAAACAGAGAAGTAGATAATGACAAATGTATTGATTCACATACAATTACAACAACATTGGCAATGAATGTTTTCACAATGGGAGTATAATGATAGAGCTATGGAGTAAGCTCTTCAATATGTACAAAATGACATGAAGTGGTCACGTACAAGGCTTGCTAATCGCTTGCTCTTTTTATAGCTATTCTTGGAGGGAGTTTTGAATTCGAATTCGAATGGCTCCACCTAAAAGTGATCCCCAAAGTTAGGAGATATTCCCTCAGCTCAAAAATTCGTGGTTGTAGGTAGTTAGAGCCACAACTTTGCTTTTACATCATGGATGAGGTAATCCATCTTTTTCTTTTTTTCTTTTTTCAATTAGAAGAGATAAAAATAAACTCTTTTACAAGAGGTGTTCACATGACTACACATGTGACTTACAATGAGGATAATATCAAGCATATCAAGCATGTAGGCTTGGGTAAAATGCACCAACAGTGTTGACACTCAAGGACAAGCACAAAGCATGGAAGCACCTCAAAGAAGTGGACACACAAGAGGATGGAGCATGTAGGGATCTCCAAGAAGCATATGTCAAATTTTCAATAGAAATCCCTATAAAAATAGTGATTTTCATCACTAAAAACCATTGTAAATATCATTTCACTTTTTTGCAACTCCATTTTTTTCAAGTCGAGGAGTCCTGGAGCTTGAGGAGTATTAGAAGTATCATCGTACCAATTTTCATAATTTTTAGACTCCGTTTGAGCCCTCAAATAAGCCTTGGAACCTAATTTTTAGCTAAGCCAAACACTAGGTCTGGACAGGGCCAAAACCACTCAAAAAACTATAAAAAGAGCTAGAGAGCTCATTTTTGAGGTTATCTTGTTAGATATTTGAGCTCTTGTAATAGATTTCTTTTGAAAAATCAAAGTCCTTCCATTGTTCCACTCTTTGCTCTTACCTTGTGCACGTGTGTGTGTATGTGTGTGCATGCTTGTGTGCTTTCACTCACGCACTTGTGCCTTCACTTGCTCATGGTCTTCATACCAGTCCTCATATCTCCGTGGATCGACATTTATGAGGTGTATCTCCTCACGTTGGTACTTGCCATTGTGCTAGAGTGACATTAATCATCCAACCCAAAGATCATTGTTAATCATCCAACCCAAAGATCATTCACAATCATTCCACCAAAAGATCATTGAAAATCATACACATGATTAGAAAACTACAACAACTGATCTATGATCTATGATTTTCAAACAATGATTATCGTTTTGAAGTGATCGTTTGTGCTCACACAAGCAATCAATTGAAATCAACCAATCATTTATATGATCTTATCTCTTTTATTTTTCTAGAAAAGTATGTGTGTCATATGTTAGAGAAAATTTTTTCAATGTGTAGGTTCAGGTACAAGTTCCAAAACATGCCAATACATTTGGGACGCCTTCACATGCTTCAAGAAGGGTCGATGTGGCTACTTCTCAAAGTTCAACCATATTTGGCTTATTTCACTAGTTGACCCATGGAATAACTCCACCCAAAGCCCATCATGAGCTTAGTTTTTCATGCTATAATAATAGAGGAGAACTCTGATCTTCTTTCGAGTCAAATGGATTCATATGTGGTTGCAGTTTTGTAGATAGGACTTGTAGAGCTTTTATCTCCTTCATTGTATATCTAAATCAAGTTTATAATGATTCATTGGAAATTGCATGTAGTTTACTATCATCTTGTAAATTTTCATTATCATTTGAATTGTGTGCTAATATCAGTGTTCTCTGCAATTAGTATGTGTCTGTAGGTTCATCTCTTGTTCAAGGTCTCCATTAAACCTGCAAATTTGCAAAAGTCATATCTCCTAGTGCATCTGTCCATTTTTTTTTTTATATTTGAAATCTCTTAGTATCTAGTATATGTGTATAAAATAGTAAGCTTTGCAAGCATAACTATTTTTCTACACATAAGTCTGTGACAAGTTCAATTAGATCCTAGTGGGTTGCACCTATTTCTAGCTATACTTTGGAGGTCAATGAACCCCTAAATTTGTATCAGAATAATGAATTGAATCTTAGAAAATTTTATAATACTTTGATGAAGAATTTGAAGCTATTTGAGCACAGGTTCATCATCAACACCAAGTGAAGGTAGACACAATGGGTGACCGACATGCACAAACAGAGAATCTTGATAAGAATACTATCGAGCATGACAGTTTAGAATCATAGCATACTTGCAAGGTAAGGGTTTGTATGGTTTGATTGATGGCACATATATCAAACCTATATTATTAGAGGATCCAGATAAAAAAAAAAAGGGAGATTAGACTTTGTAATCAAAGGTACAAACATGCTATATCTATTTCATCACAAAATATTCAAGATTCAATGGTAGGACACATACAAGACCTAGACACAAGTAGGGATGTTTTGCTTGCATTGGAGACATTTTATGATATAGGTACAAGATCAAGGAAGACTCAACTCAAAATTTTTTTGAACAACATAAAGAATCATGAATGATTACATATTGATGGCTAAAGAGATTACGTATTAGGTAGGATCAATTCAAGCTCATATGGAGGGTGATGAATTGGTTGCACATACTCTCAACGGACTCAAAGATGATGAGAGATGGAAACCATTCATTACTTCTATTTATGTTACAAGAGAATCGCTAGATTTTGATCATCTTATTGCACTTATGCTCACAGAGGAGATGAATCTAAATTTCTCTACTTCAAATCAAAAAGGATCTTGAGGCAAAGCTCCCTATGCAAGATCATCAAGAGGACGAAGTAGAGGTAGAAGAGGTTTGAATAGAGTTCAAGGAAGAATAAACTTATCAAATAATGTTCAAGGGACTTCAAGTGGCTCCTTCAAGATTAGAAGAAGGGGAAGATCAAACACTATAGGTACGAGAGGCTACTACAATTACAATCAAACACAATGGAGTGAAGATGGTAAAGAGAGATGGTGGATGCAATTTGAAGATGAGTTGGTGCTACTACAACCAGATTCAGACCAGCCAACTGAGACTTCAAAGTTGGTTAGTAGACCCTTTGACCTTCCTAAATCCACAAAAAATCACCCCAGTGTTTTGGAACAAGTATCTCAATATTTTGAGTCAAGATAGACTAGTTGCAAAATGACTAGCTCCCACAACTTGCTATTTTTGTACATACACCTACTGGAAAAAATGAGGAGTGCTCTCAACTTCGTAGGAATTAGAAAAATTCCTTTTTAGAGCATTGACTTCTGTTTCCTTGTACCAATGTTGGTGTGCAAGATGGATTTGGTCAATAATCCAATGTGGCATGTTAATTGTCAGATTGAAGGTGTCTGCTAAGTATAAACTGAACCAAATCTTCTTGGGGGTCATCGTGAATCTTTCTTGAGCTGGGAATGCGAAGTGTTGTATGCACATTTGGAGGTGGATGGCAATAGTTGGTGTCATTGCCACCATATCCTTCAGCTTAGTTAAGTTCATGTTCTTCATGTTGTCCGGGATCATTGTCTCCTTCTCCGTAGGGATGTGCATACCTCGCATTTCTAGAGCTTCCCTTACCAAATTGTTGTTCAATTTGAAGCGCTTCAGTTCATTTCCTCACGTAAGAGAAGGTAATACAAAGGTGCTCATCCCCTTTTTATCTTTACTGGGAGTGAGGGTGCTAATCAGGTATGAACACCTCAGGAAGTCCGGCTTTGGTAACTGAGCTTTGAAGTAATCATACAATCCAGCCTTTTTCCATATTGGTTGCAATCCTTCATTGTTTTGAAGCCCCTCAAACTCTCGTGTAAAGAAATGATACCACCCCCAGCGTCCGTTAAACTCTATCTCACCCTTCCATAAATAGGTGCCTTCTCCAAGGGTTCCTGCCACTTCACTGAACCAATGGGAGTTTGTGCTTACTGGCGATGTGTGCCCTTGGGGGGGATTTTGAATCGGTATGACATGTAGTGCTCTCAACACCTGTGGCCTTTCCTTCAACTCCTCTTGAATAGGGAGACTTTCAATGTCTACTATCTAAGGGCTGGTGCCTGCCTGGGAGCTCGTTCCTATAGCCTCGGCCGTATTGAGGAAAACGGTCGCCGGTTCTGTGAGAATATACAAATAAATGTTAACATTGCAAATGGACACAAAGTGTTCATGTGTCCCCATTACAACATTAACATGATGAACTGTGACGTAATTAGTTAGTTAGTTAGTGCTTGTGTGGTTGTGAGTGTGAAGTGTGGTTAGCAGATGCAGGGTTCGTATGTTCTAGTTAGGGTGGTCGGGTGCAATGTGGATAGAGTTAGTAAGTAGAGGTGACTTTACAATGGGAGTAAGTGGTTTATTACAAGGTTTGGGTTGCCAAACATAGTGGATGGCTTTTGTTTTTGATTTTGTGGAGACTCTGGAGGGCTTGATCAGAATGTCTACTTGGAAATGAGGCTTTTTAGGGACCCATTTACAAGTGATTATGTCCGTGCTCATGGACGAATATGTGTTTGTGCGTGTCGAATAAGAGTGGTTATCAGCCGTTTGCATGAGTGAATCGTGTTGTACATGGTGTGGTTTATGAGTGGCTATTTGAGCCTGCAAGCAAGCCTTAGGCACCCAAATTTGTCTTGATTGTGGGTCAGCCTTCATTGACTTCTTGGGTACCCAGATAGACTTTACTTTCGTAGAAGAATTTTTGAAAGACTTCTTATTAGTGTCCTGTTGTTGATCACTAATATGAAGTTGAGCCAATGGTAGTGGCTTGACTGCAACAAGATGCTCGCCTTTCCAGACCCACACTTGTTTCAATGGCTAAGACACCTTGCTTCACGCTTTCTTTTGACTTCGAGCATAGGTCATCTACTTCTTCTGCCTTTTGTCTACCTTTGGTTGCCGCATCCCTATGACTTTTGGAAAAGAAGGGAGTTCCATCGTGTCCTTGACTTCTTTGTTGAGACAACCATTCCTCTGCATCACATAGTTTCGGACAAGAATAGCATCGTCATCTTCATGTGTACTCCTGGAAGGTCCAGGAGTGTGTGCCTTTCCTAGTTTCTTGAGTGCTTCATTCTCTAACTCAAGTGTAATGCAGTTCTGATTTACCCAGACCTGAAGAAGTCCACTTCTTAGGTTTAGGTTGATTGCATGATCATAGATCCAGTCTTGACCCAAGACAAGAGGCTCAGTGAGATCCTCATCTTGACACACTAACACCTTCACTGACATAAGAACATCTTGAATGTAGAGGGGGAGTACCACCTCACCCATGCAAGGGGTTTCCACACCTCCCAATCCTATGAGGTATGCTTCCACAAGATTGACACCTAAGTCCAATTCTTGACAGTAAGAAAGTTTAACAGCACTAGTGGCTGCACCTGAGTCAATCAAAGCCCGTACAGTTCTTGCACTATTTCCTTGTCCTATTTCTAAGGTTAAAAAAGGACGTCGGTCACTTATTCTATGGGAACTTACACCTGAGACTTAGCACATTGCCATATGATATCCTGGATGTAAATAGGCATCCATCCTAGGCTCATCTCTACCTTGTCTTCTCAATTTCATTCTTCGGATGCGTTCCAATGCTTTTGCCCGTGCTTCTTCTCGAATTTGCTTTCCTTCTTCTTTACGTTTCTTTGCAGTATTGAGTCGATTTAACATCTCCTTCGTAAGGGGTTCCTCATATAACTTGACTTTGCATCCACTGATGTAACTTGGTAGGATGTCGCCTTCTAGAGTGGCTAGTTGAACTGCTCCACTTGTGGAGATCCTATTGATGATCATTGGTCCATAGCCTCTCTTCTCTAATTTTCATGCATGTTGCTTCAAAGTGTAGAGTAGGACTAGGTCTCCTGCTTTCAAGCCCTTATCCTTCACATGTACATCAAAATATGCTTTTTGTCTTTTCTTGGCTACATAAATTCCTATTGTAGCTCTTAATCTTGTTTCACCTAATCATTCAAGGTCAAAGATTCTAGAGGAGAGCTCATGGCCTGTCCAGTCATGCTCTTGTGCTACTTTCAGTGTAGGTATCAAAAAGTCCAATGGTAGCACTGCATTCTGGCCAAATACCATTTGAAAGGGTGTGGCTTGGAGTACCGTTTTATAGGCAACTTTGTATGCCCAAATAGCATGGTGTAGCTATTTGTCCCAATCAGAGCGTTTATTATTCACTAATTTAGTCAGCTTATTGCAAAGAATCTTATTTGTGCTTTCGGCTTGCCCATTAGCTTGTGGATGATAGGGGGCAGACTTCTTGTGTATCACCAAGAACTCTTGAAGAAGATTTTCAATGACTTCATTCAAGAAGTGAGTGCCTCTATCACTTATTAGCTCTATAGGTAGCCCATATCTTGTGAACACATTCTCAAATAGGAGCTTAGCTGTCATTTGAGCATTGTTCTTCGTTGTGGCTTTTACTTATATCCACTTGGTTAGATAGTCTGTGGCCACAATGATGTAATCCGCATGGGAACTCTTAACTGGGGGATTAATAGGACCTACAAAGTCTATTCCCCACTTAGAGAATGCACGTCCACCCATCATAGGTTTCAAAGGCATCTCATCTTTGCGTATAGGATACTGAGTTTGCTGGCACACATCACACCTCTTCACATAGGTATGTGCATCCATGTGAAGCGTGGGCCACCAAAAACCTGCAAATAGTATTGCCTTGATCACACGGTTAGGTCCAAAGTGTCCTCTTGCTACACCTTGGTGAGTAGTTTCCAAGATCTTAAGATATTCACTCTCATGGACACATAATCTGAGGTAACCATCTTTACCACGCTTGTATAAGTTATCTCCAATGAGTGAGTAGTCTAGGGCTTCTTGTTCTAAACTTCTTTGCCTAGTTAGGTTCATATCTTGAGGGAATGTTTTCGTCCTCAGAAAGGCTACTAATGGTTCACTCCAATCTGGTACTAGAGACACTTGGTACAGAGTAGCGTGCTCCACAGGTGGTCTAATGTGACAGACTGGGCATTCTTTACACAACTTATGTACATCTGCTTCCATAGTAGGCCAATGCACTTCGAGTCTCCTTAGTGTATGTAAAGTTCTTTGCTTAGAGTAGTGTTGCTCTAATGCACCCACATGTGCTAATTGCAACCACTTCGCGTTCTCATCCTCTTCCACACAACAAGCCAATATCCCTTGATCAGTATGCTTGTACATACTCCCTGCCATGATATGGTACTTTTGGGCTTTTACTACCTCCTTATCTTGAGTTTTTACTACTGTATGTTTAGGCCCATATGTCAATACTAGCACTAAGGTCTTGGCCCATTGAGGTACGACTTCCAAATTAAACAAGTAAGCATTAGGAAGGTCATCTGATACTCCTTGTGGGGCCTCTCCAGATGTGAGCCTAGAGAGATGGTCTGCTCTCAAATGAGTGTTGCCTTTCCTCACCACGACCTCAAAGTCATATTCCATTAGCAAGAGAAACCATCTTACTAATCTACCTATATTGCATGGCTTGTTTACCAAGTACAACAGTGCTTGATGATCAATAAAAAATTTAAACTTATTTGCAAGCAAATAGTGTCTAAACTTTTTAACCACATATACCATGCCTAATCCTTCTCGTTCGGTGGTCGTATAGTTTCGTTCAGCTGCATTCAACTGTCTACTAGCATAGGCAATTGGAAGATCCATATTGCATTAACCTTCTTCAAGTTAATGCATACACGTAGCTTTGCATTCTTCTCGAGCACCACTACAATGGGGGATACCCACTCAGTATGCTCAATTTCATAGATGACACCAGCTTCAACCAAGCAATCTATCTCTTCCTTTATCTTAGCAGCATAGTTATCATTATATGTGTATGGCTTTTGCTTAGAGGGTTTGGCATTTGAGGTCATGGGGATAGTGTGTGAGCATATGTTAGGGTCTACACCTTTCAAATCCTTGTAGCTCCAAGCGAATACATCTTTGTATTCTCTTAGCAAGGTTATCAACTCGTGCTCTTCTTCTTTCATCAGGTCATGTCCTATGTAAGTGCATCTCTCTTCTCCTTCTTCTATGGCTACAACTATTTTCTTGGTGGTTTCTTTGTTATCATAGGCCTCTCCTGATTGTGCCTCATGTTTAGGCATTCTTATCATGACTCTCCTATCATCTATTTCATACTTCTTAAAGTTTTCAGAGACCTCAAACAGGGATTCTTCCTCTTCTGGTGTGACTTCTCTTGTCTTTCTTTTCTTGCCTTCATTCTTAGGGGTCACTTGCATGGTTAACCTTACATCATTTGTGAGCTCTTCATGTCTCTGAGGGTGAACTTCTACGTCATTCCACTGAATAGGTGGTACGTCTCGATGAGAGTAATCCTTGAGATTGACTTTGGTTGTAACACCTAAGTGTTGCAAATACAAAGAATTCGTTCCCCAATCTTGTACCACTTGCAATTGCCGCATAAATGGCTTCCCAAAATCATCTCATAGGAATGATTTTTGCTAAAGTCACATATAGCAAAAGTATGCTCAAACTCCACACCAATGTAGTGAGAGTTATTCCTTCTAGCAATCCTAAGGGTCTCTCCATGTGACCATCGGCCATCTGCAATTTCATTCTTGTTGTCCTATATGTTGGCTTGACCCATCGCTTCCATAGGGAAGTGGTAGCAATTGCAACTCTTGCGCTTGAGTCCAAAATTGCCTTCGTTGTGTATCCTTGATGGGTAATGGGATGGTAGGTGTTTCCTTCTTCTCCTTCACTCATATCTCCTATCTTATCCAAAGGTATTTCTCGAACTGTTCTATGCGAGCCTACCTGGGAACGAGGTTTAGTTATTTTAGGCACTTGGTTGGCTACATGTTTCCATAGTTCCAGCTTAACCTTGAGCAGCTCTTCCAAGGTGAGATTGCACTGCACTTTAGTGTTTTTCACTACCTCTGTGTTCCTAGGTATGACTGAGTCTTCATTTCTTACCATGACTGTGGGTGCCCTCATACAAGTAAACTGAGCTTCCCATGTGCCTGTGAAATGGGGTAGTTCCTGTAGGGAATTGGACTCAAAGTCTAATCTCTCATGAGATTGGGTGCTATCGTGCTCTCCATAAATGGAAGGAATGTCTTGCGGGATTGATCATGCGTGTTCAATGGGAGGAGGAACTTCACTCTCTTTGGCCCATTTCTCTTCCTGAATCTCTCTTAGGAACTCTGATGAGTACCGATTTATAGAAGAAGATGTGTCCGGTTCTGTGGAGTTTGGCACATAAGCTTCTTGGGTAGGAAGGCTTACCCTTTCACTTGCTTTGTCCTTATTTTGAGAGGCGGGGTCCTTTTCTGATTGTGCAATTAGCCTCTCCAATCTTTCTAGCAGTCCATCAAAGTGCAGCTGCGTCCTTGCTGAACTAGAGAAGTTAAAGAGGCAACTGGCTTCAAACATGGTTTGAGCCAATTCCACCATCTTAGCACAAATTTTAGTTCATTCAAGCTCTAGTTCCGCTCTAGGGTAACACTTTTCATGATCGGTTACGTTTGGCCCTTCTTGGATTTTCTGGCCTGATATCCCTTGAGCATCATGTTTAGGTCCTCAGGAGTGGGATCAGCTAAGACTGATCCTACTCTAGAGGGTGGTGGGATTGTATGAGGCAGGTTGGAGGGTGGTGGATTGGAGGGAGATGGAGAGGGGGGTGGTGGAGTAGTGTGAGAGTGAGGTTGAGATGTGAGTTCAATTATCTCGGCTTTTGTTTCTCTCAAGTTTTCCTCTAGTTTGCTCATTTTCTTTGCCCATTGCCTTTTCATTCTCTCGGGACTATCCCTCCAAGCTCTAGTCCTCTTCTTAGTTATGCTCTCAGTTTCACTAACCTCGGAACTCTTTTCCTGGCCTAAACCTTGGTTTTGTTGTAAAGCTTGAGCTCTGGTGACCACTTGCACTGGTGCAGTGGAAGTTACACTTCTTGTAGAGTCTACAACTAACCCAATAACATTGATAGGAGTTATTTTTATTGTATTGCTAGGGTTCCTAGGACAATCTCGCAAGAGATGCTCTTTTCCACAATCGGGGCAAAAACCTTGAATTACTACTGACTGGGTTTTTGTGTAGGTGCAGGCATAGGGCAATCATGAATGAGGTGATCTCCCTGACATCGGTAGCATGGTCCTCTAGGAAATGGGGGTCTCACCTGCCTAGGCTGAGGTCTAGAGTTGGGGTTTGCATACATGACATTTGCATACTCTGGCTCCCCACTAGGTTCACTCGGATCTTCATAGTAATATGACTCGTTATGCTCAGGTGAATGCATGTAGTAAGCATGTGGACTATCAATGTGAGTAGAGTCAAAACTATGATCACTAGGGTCACTTTCTGAAAGCAATGGTGTTACTGGCACTATGGCTCTATTCAGATTCTCTTCTACAGCTATGTACTTTACTGGAATCGCATTGGATGGGGTTGGAGGTTGTTGAGCTAACACAGGCTGAGGCCTTTACTGTTTGGTAGGGTTGCTGGTAGGGTTGTTGGGGTCTGCCATATTGCTGTGGTGGGTACTAGTTCTAGTATCTTCCCTGTTGTGGATATGGCTAAGAGTAGGTTTGCCTAACCACTTGCTTATTGTATGAGCAATCTTGCACGGTGTGATTAGTGTATCTCCGTTCTATGGTGCAGTACTGGCTACCAGGATTCACTTGGGGTTGAGCCATAATGGGACATACATTCACCATATGGTCACCTCCACAAGTATAGCATCTTTTCACTAGGGCAAACCTTGGTATTTGTTTGCTTGAGACTCCTAACTTATGAGCTACTTTCTCAGCGAGTTCCTCAATAGATGTGGATTGCGTGGAAGTGAGGCTAGTAGAGCTATCTAAATCTCTGTAGATTTTTGAAAGCTCTAATTCCTCCCCTAGGTTATCCTCAATGTCGATGCACATCCATACACACTCTTCTATGGTTCTAGGGTCCTTCAAGTACACATATGATCTCAATTTGGTACTTAGCAGTCCATCGAAGAATAAAGCCACTTGTTTAGCTGGTGTGGGTAACTCAAGGACAGAACATCTCTCTAAGTATTGCCTAAACCTTCTTCCTACAAGTCTAACGGTCTCTTGAGGTGTCTACTTGAAGCTGTGAATTAGTGAGGAAGTTTTATGCCTTATGCCACTCTTAGAGAATTCGGTAATGAAAGCCTCTAGAAGTTGGTCTATGTTCCTTAATTGTCTCTCATTTAGTGGTTGAAACCATGTAAGGTTTGTGTTCCTAAAGGTTAGACCAAAAGCATTGTACTGCGTGAATAGGTCCTCAACTTGTTCAGCTCTCAAGACTTGCCTAAACTCGGCCACATGATCATATCGGTCTCCAATGTTCTAGTGTGTTCCCTAGCCCTTGGCAAAGGAAAATCATCAGCCTTTTTGGTTCCTTGGGGCTCTAGGTCTCTCAGTTTCCTCTCTATCCTTCTCTACTCTCATCCCTTCTCTTCCCAATGGGTTGGCAAAACTTACTTCTGGTCGGTCTCTACTTTTGTCCCTATGAGCTCCATGAGCTTGGGATGTTCCTGCTCCTTGGTGACTATAGGAGACATTAGATCTTGGTTGGGGAAATACAAATTTTCCCTTCCAAGTGTAGGCATGCCTACCATGCTCTGTGACCACAAAGATCCTCTCTGAAGTATTGTCTAAATAGGTCACTTTGCCTGGGCTATTAGGATCTTTGAACTCATAGATTGTGATCATTCCTACCTCATTCGGTTGATCAAGCTTATATCTCCAAAAGGCTTCATCGGTCTCTCGGTTCAAGAGCAGATCTATGCTCTTATTATCCTGGGGAACCCACTCTAGTGTGATAATTCTGGTGAGAACTGATTTGCCTCGAGGGGTTCTAGGATCTCCACCTATGTTCCCTTGCTCTAGGTCACCTATGTCCGTTTCTGAGAGAAGGTTCTAAGCAAAGAGATTCAAATATCATATGTGTCCACTCATCAACAATGTGCAGATATTCTAACCAAAGCATTGGATGGTACAAAGCTTTGCAAATTCAAGGCTATGATTGGTTTACAGGTAATCTTGGAAGATTGAAGACCTCAAGCATACTTGGCTTGAGGGGGAGCTGTTGGAGAAAGCCTATGACAAGCCTAACTATTGTCTTGAGTCCCACAAAGTCATAGAACAAGCCTTAAAATGAAGACTATGTAAAGTTCACTTGTGAACTACCTCTTGTAACTTTTGAAGAGTTTACTTAATGTAAAAGTAAGAGAATCTTAAGTGGTTGATTCCACTTGATCAAAAAGGGAAAGAGGGGCCACGAATTCATGATTTGTGGTAGGTAGGGAATCAAATCAATCACTAATTGATTGGAGAGTGATTGAGGGAAGTTAGCCTCCCAAGCTCAATTATAAATAGATGGCAGTTTTAGTCATGGTTAGGGAGACCTATGTGAAGACCTCCAAGAGCTGAGTTTTATGTCATATCAAGGTGTGATTCCAAGGCACACGTATGTATCAATAAGTCCATTGTATTGTACAAGCAATATACTTTCATTTTCATGATCATTTGAGTTCATATTTCCATGTTCTTGTGAAGTGTACTACTCACTCCATATCTCTCAGTTTTCTCAGTCCGATTGCAGAGATGGTTTCTCTGAGCTTAGTGCATCATTTTCCGTGATTTAACTTGTTAAAGTTAGCTTTATAAGTCTACTATATGCTCACCAATTTTCATTTCATTTGGGTGTTTCAATCTCCAGTTATGTTCAGTTAAAGTCA
Source organism: Ceratopteris richardii (assembly GCA_020310875.1). Classification (NCBI taxonomy): domain Eukaryota; kingdom Viridiplantae; phylum Streptophyta; class Polypodiopsida; order Polypodiales; family Pteridaceae; genus Ceratopteris; species Ceratopteris richardii. The sequence continues at coordinate 46,545,355 of CM035440.1, forward strand.
ATAGTGTCTGTTCATTTTCACTTCTCTGTCAAGTACCCGACTTTTGTACTCATCTTGTCAGAGCTGTTTCTCAGTGTGTACTTACCCAAATTCAATGGTTTAAAGCTTGTGGGATTCAGAATACTGTCTAGTATAGACATACAAATTTTCATAATCATTGGATTCTTAAATCTGGAGTTATGTTCATTTTTCTGCTCACTAGTCTCATTATTGTAGCAGCCCGTGAAAATCAGGATGATGTCATCACTTGTTAAACATCTTTCTCAGTGTGTGGTTCATTATTTTCTATGAGATTACTCTTGAAATTTAGCTCTTTAAGTTAACTAGATTCCCTAAGAGGAATTAAGCTAATTACTGCTGTGCTCAGAGAATTATGCAAAACACTGGATAGGTGTATGAACCAAAATAGCAAGTTCTTCACCTTTGAGCTAACTCCAACTTATCTGTTTTGATCTATCTTTTTGAGAGTGATCTTCCAAGGTACATAGGGTGTCTAATACATCCATTGGCAAGCTAAAAGGGCCCACCATATACTCCTGGAGGTAATTTGGCTGGTGTAGATCAAGGATTTTGCAACACCTCTTCATCTTCAAGCACATACCTATCCATCTCTTCACAACTAGCTCGATCAATCTCTTCCTTATCAAAATTAGCACACTTTAGGCACAAGGATCACTGAAAATTATTATCTTTAGCCATACTTACATTCAAAAGAAGAATTATTTCCCTAAACATAGAAATCTTCATATCTTCTGAGGGGATGGGGTATATTAGTGAATATCCTGCATCTTCGAAGGATAGATCTTGGAGTCCATTGACAAAGAAGGGGTTAGGGTCTTAGTATGCTCATCACATTGACAATTTAAGTGTTTGAGGTTGTTATTCCTTTAAGCAATGGTGATTGGAGTGGACAACTCCAAAGTACAACAAAGAGTTTTGGTGTTGTTGCCAAGGAATGAAGCTTTGGACCTTGTAGGATCTTCATAGCTGATGGTAACAAATACTTCATCAAGGTACCTTTGAGTTATCAAGTGCAAGATGATTTAAAGGTGAGTGTGATTTGATCTTGAAAATATTTGTTCATTCATCTTGTTGAATAGACTTTGAAAGAGTTTATCTTTGTTCTCTAATCTTAGAAATGCTATGAAATCCTTTAATCATAAGCTTTTTAGCTTTTCTTGCAAAGAAAACCTAGATTATTTCTTTTTTATATTTTGAAAGGAAATGGGAATTTGCAAAATTTGTGAAGGAGTTGAATGGAGACATAGATTACAATTTTTTTGAGTTTATGAAAAAGCATGACAAATCAAATTTTTAGAAAAATGTTTAATTGAAAAAGTTTTTTGAAGAAGGTGTTTTATCATAATAATTGTAATCTTTGTTTCTTGATAAGTCAAGGTTGAAGTAAACACCATATAAGAGCAATCCAAATGAAAAATTCAAAAAATTTTGCAAGAAAATGGAGAAAAGTTATATTATGGAAAACATGATTCTCTACAAGGAATCATGATTCTTTGTAGAGGTGAAAATTCACAAACGAGGTTAAATAATAGAGTGAAAGGGATAAACAAGTCACAATCAGGATATCCAGGTATCCATCATGAGCTAATTTCAATTTTCAATAAAAAGTCACACAATCGTGATTTTCTAGTGGGACCATAAAAAGAAAAATAAGAGGAAAAATTTTCATTATTGTGTGATTTTGAGTGAGAAAGATAGCATGTTTTTTCAGTAATTTATTCATTGTATGATAAAAGGAAATAAAGGTGCATGTATTGATTGCAAAAAATCATGAAAAAGAGGGAAAAAAAATTTTTTACATGTCCACAAACAAAAAATCATGATTCTTTAAAAGAAAAACTCCATTGTGTGCATATTGTGAATAGAAAAAACACGACTCTGAGTCAACATCACGATTGTGTGGGACATTGAATTTCATCATTTTATCCTACACAATGTTGAAAACACAATTGTGATCCAAAAAACACAACTTTCAAGAAAAAAAATATGATTTTGAGAAAAAGTGGCAATCATGATTGTTTCTTCACAAAGAAGCACGATTTCCTACACAAAATTGTGATTTTTTGAAAACATGATGGTCTCCTAAGAATCGTGTTTTTTTCTTGAAAAACGTGATTCTCTTTAGAGGACCATGATTTTTAGGGGATTGTGATTTTCAAAAGAAAATCATGATTCTCCCCTCATAACCCTGATTTTGAGAACAAACCAAAAACCACAATTTTCAAAAAAGTCTTAAAATTTTTCATCAAATCTATAAACAATAAAAAACTAGAAAACATAAAATTTGCAAAAGAGAGTATCCTTATTTATTGAAGGATTAAGCAATGTTGAAGTAAGAACTATAGTATATTTCAAAAGATATCTAGACTTAGACTCTTGCATAAAAGAAGCTATTGATTTAGAAGACAATAGAGGATCTGCTCTTATGATATATGATCAAAAAGTTAGTGGAGAGATCCAAATTCCTCCCACATAAGATTTGGCTCAAGCCATAGAAAAGGCCTTATGATCTACAATCAAAAAAATTTGATTAACTCTACAATAACACAAATACAAAAGTTTTATGTGTGTGGAGAGAACCATCCAACCCATGTGTGTAGTTACCAAAAACCATCTCATCTTCAAGCCAATGCAATATGAAACATTGTATCCTAGAAAAGAAATGGAAAAATCATACTAGGAATGAATGTTTCTATAATAAATAATGTGTTCGAGATAAGGAATATCAAAATCAACCAATAAAACTAAGAGAAAGGGAATTTTAGGATCAATCTATATATTTCATAAGATAGCAGCCACTTATACCCACCAATGTAGTTCCAGTGAAGTATATACCAGTGGAAGAGAACTTGGAAAGATTCCTAGTGCTAATCAAGGAATATTATGATAGCTACAATAGTCATTCAAATGATCACTTAGAGGATACAAATTGGGATTGTGTATAACAAAGAACCTGATTTACAAGCCTTGGATTTAGGGAATGAAAAAGTACAAACGGATGCAACAACATTCATGTACTTTACCAATAATTACATGTCAAATCCAAAACCCCAATTTAAGATCATTCAAAAGGTGGCGTGTTATAGGTGTGGTGGAGAACTATTTGTGATAGATTGTCCTCAACCTCCTACCTTTAGAGTAGATGGAGCCTATTGTAAGGGTTTTCGGAGATAACACTTAATCACGAATTGCCCAAAGAACTCAAACAAGAAAAATTCAAATAATCAAGTACCCTTGAAGACAATGGATATTGTATCAACTTTTGGTAGTGATCAAGAAGAAATATGATCCATAAAAGTTGTAATTAAAAGCCAATGCTAAACTTCAAAACATGCAAATCAATGGACAACAAGGAGAGAAGATAGAGACATTAAAAAAACCGCTAGAAAGAACCCATCCTAGAAAGATAGAAGAGAAGAACAAAAATCTAAATGGGAAAGAAAAGAAGAAGAAATAGAGAAAATCTTGCAAGAAATTAATCAAAATAAATCAACAAGAGATGTCAATAAAATGCCAAAAGAAAAAGGAGAGTTTAGCTCCACATAAGATTCACCAAAACAATCAGAGACTTTGATAAGAGCTTATAAAACTAGAATAAAAGAGGTCCCTCACCAAGAGACCAAGAAAAGCGCTATCCAATGCCAAAACTAGAAATTGAAAGAATGAAATTGTGTAAGGAAATCCTTGAGTTTACACAAAAACTATTAGAAAATGAGCCTTCAAGGATCAACTCAAAAACCCTAGAAAATTTGCATGAAGGGGTATGAAACGAAGTAATGGAGAAAAAATTAGAGTCGGACAAGGATGATGATCCTCCATTAACAAAAACCAAAGAGGATAATGAAAAATAAGTGGGAAAGATTTTCAAAATGAAGTACCTTTGAAAGTAGAGGTGAAAGTGAATGAGAAATTCAAAATCTCTTGCCAAATGACTTTATGAGAGTTAACTAAGAAAAATCCTTATGTGCAACAAAACATGAAAAAAGAGGAGAAAAAGCAAAGTCCAAGGAAGAGCAAATATGTGATAGATTCATTGATGCAAGTGCCAATAGACAAGATTGGAGGATATTTTGAAGGAGAAGAAGGAAATACAATACTTTTAATCCAATATGAAGGTAAATAAGCAAGTGTATTTCTAGATAGTGGATCAGGAGTAGCCATAATGACAAGGAAAATATGGCAAGAGGGAGAGCTGCAAAACTCAAACCTACTAGAATGCGATGCATTTGGCAAATGAGCACATAGAAAAACATATGGGTTTATGGGAAAAGGTGATAATAAAGACATGTGGAATAGAAATGGAACCTACATTTGTAGTGGTGGAATTCCCTCATTTAGCCTCTTATAATATTACTCTATGAAGACCTTTTCTGAGAAAATTGCATGTAGTTCAGGATTGAAGGAAAGATTGCCTTTACCTACAATATTGAGGAAATGTGAATAGACTCAATCTAAGAAGAGGAACCTATATTGATATATCTCGAAGGAAATGGAACAAAGTGAACAATTATCAAGTATCTATATGTGAATCTTTGGAGGCTATGATATGAAAGACATGTACCTCAAGTATTTGATGATGAAGATTTTGAACCATATGGATGGAACCCTATTTTATCAAAGTTGGACATATCCAATGAAGAAAGTTTGGGGGTAAATCTTCAAAATGATATCTTTCACATAGCATTGAGAATGATAAAGGTGTATATCAAAAAGAGAATGCATCCAAGAAACAAGAAGAAGATTTGGAAATAATTGGCAAGACTTCATATTTCGAAAATGTTGGAGCTACTGATGTAATAAAAGATAAAATGTTAAGAAAACATACGAAGATGACATATGTGGAAGAGGAAACAACAATAAATAATGAAAAGGATCCAAAATACAAAAGTTTTGTAACTCATGAAGAAGAAGAGAAAAAGTTTGATATTCCACTAAACTTTAAAAAATACGAAATTGAGGAAGGATTTTTGTTGAGCTTGAAACCACAAAGAGAAAAGAAAACACGTGAATCCTATGATAATCAAGAAGAAACTAAGAAAGTACTGATCACCCAAGACGGGGAGAAGACAAACACATAGTAATAGTAGTTGACATGTCAACAAAAGAAGAAGAAACCTTAATATAGTTAGTCAAGGAGTTTAGAGATGTGTTTGCCTAAAGTTACAAGGATCTTAAAGAAATAGATCCTAGTATTTGTGTTCATAGGATTCCTATAGCACCAGATGCTAAACCAATTAGTACACAAATGCGTTATAAATACAATGATAAATACTCTCCTAAAATTAAGGAGGAGATAGATAAAATTTTGGTTGTTCATTTCATATATGAAATTCAATACACTAAATGGATATCTCGAATAGTTGTACTACCAAAAAAGAATGGTAACCTTAGTGTCTATATAAACCTTAACACTAGTGTTGTACCAAAACAGGACACTATAGCATCCTTTTTTCTAACAAATTAAAAAAATCACGCGTAATAATCAAATAAAATCCTGGAAAAGCCTTCAAGCCCCATAAAGAATTATACCTAGATGTTCTATAAAAAGTTTTTTTTTTTAAATACCCTTCTTTGATAACTCAAAATATAGAAATGATTGAATATCGTTTTAAAAAATTGTTTGTAGACTTACATATGAGAAGAACAAAAGATCTCCATAAAAAAGATGCTTCTCATGTTGGAATAATTTTTCTAATGTTAATTTAAAGTTAAATAATTATCTAAGACAAGTCTTGCAAATTAGACAAATAAATTTTATGATAAGAAATTTACTATAATATAGGGTGCTCATTATATAGTTATACATTATAGAGCCTTTTATATGATATGATGCATAAAAACACTAAAAAGGTTGGTTTTTTATTTCAAAAACCATCATATAGTATCATAAAAATCTACTACATGTCTTTGAACCAATAAGTTTTGTACCTATCTCACATACCACTCTCACATAAAACATTTTCATTGAATAGCCATATTTCACTATGTCGAGAATAAAATTCCATCATAAAAAAATAGCTTTAGTCTATGATATAAGGAACATAATATCAATCAAAATAATTATATAAATATTATAAACTAGTTTATATAGAAAAAACTAGCATATTACCTTTAATCATGTAGCATATGGAATATTTTCTCATCAAATGACCTTTTCTTAACATAAAAAAACAATAGTATTCTTTAACTTGAAGAAAGAACATAGAAATTTGACCCCTAATGTTGTCAGAAAAATATTTCTAGCTTTAAGACTACCAAATAGTATTTTGATAATAAAAAGTGGGTGATATTCATACCATCACTTTGCAAAATAATTCATCAATGATAACACTATTACGACACATATGCAATTACTTTTATGCCTTAAACCTAGTTGAAGTCATTACAAATCTCTAATTATGGATAAAAATAAGTGATTATATATATAAAATACAATATTTTATGGCATTTATAACAATGAAAATTATGAGATCATGATTTTAATAAATAAATCAACACTCGTTGACATCACTATAATTTTTGCGTGAATAATGAATTACATCATAAAATTAGTGAATAAATTTTATTGTTTCTATCCTTTAAAGAAAAATATATTTTTCTATAAATATTCAACCCTTAGGCTATGTTCAATAGTTACATTCATAAATAGTTCCTTCTAGTAATCTAGAGAGATCATCAAATATTGTGTCTTTTTCAAGATACTAAAGTGCCCAAGTACAACACTAGTGTTAAGAAAGTAGATGTTGCAACTATTAGAGATAGCTATCCATTACCAATAACAAATCATCTGTTAGAAAGAGTGGATGGAAAAGAGGTCTATAGGTTTTTGTATGGATTCTCTGGATGCAATCAAGTTCCAATTGCATTAGAAGATCAACATAAGATGACGTTTGCTACATAATGGGGTGTCTATGCATTTAGGGTAATGCTAATTTGGTTTAACCAATGCACTAGTCACATTCCAAATGTTGATGTGTCATATATTCAAAAATTTTCTAAAGCTTATTATGGAAATGTATGTATATGATCTTTGTGCATTTTCCAATAAAAGGTAAGCTTATTTACGAGATCTCAGAGCCATATTCAAAAAATGTAGACCGTACAAAGTTTGTGTAAATCCAAAAAAAAAGTTTCTTTTTTGTTAGACAAGGAAGGATGTTGGGTCACATAGTATCTAAAAATGGCATATCCATTGATGAAGTGAAAATAACGGCCATAGTAAAATTGCCTAGACCAACAAATGTGAGATAATTCCAAACATTCATGGGACACTATGGTTATTATAGAAAATTTGTATACAAGTTTGTTGACATTGCAAAACCTTTGTATGCATTAGTTACTAAATTTGAGTGGTTTCATGAATGTGGGAAAGCTTTTGAAGCTTTGAAAACTTGTCTAGTCACTACAACAATATTATGAATTGCTCAATGGGATTTAATATTTCATGTGCATGTGGGTGCTTCCAACTTTGCTTTAGGATGTGTATTGGCACAACCTATAGAAGTAAAGTAGATTTTCCAATAGCCTATGAAAGTGGAAAATTAAATGAGGCTGAAAACAACTACAAAACAAGTGAAAGAGAGGATTTGAGTATGGTGTATGCAATAAAGAAGTTTAGAGATTATCTATTGGCTAACAAGTTCAATTTCTTTATTGATGATCAAGATCTATTATATTTGGTAAAAAGCTTGTCAAACTAAAAGCATTGTAAGATGGCTCTTAGTTTTGATGGAGTTTGACTTTGAGGCGGTGATTCTACAAGGAAAAGCTCACATGAGGGTAGATCATTTATATGGAATAATGACAAAAGATAAACCTCTTGACATAGATGATGATCTATCATGTGCTTATCTATTTAAAATAGAAAGCATACTAGAGTGTCCAAAGTCCTTGGTAACAATATTTTCATTTAGACCTAAAATCAAAGATGTTATGTCTAAACATGTGGTTTTGCATAGTAGAAATTTATTTTTAATATCAGGAAACATGTATCATTTGAACTCAATAGGATTATTGGAGTATTGTGTACCTGAAGAAGAGAAATGCACTTATTTGAAGAAAGCACATCTACGGAATTCATGCCTGCATGCTTCAAAGATAGTGAATCTAAATAATTGCAAAAGGCTGGGAGGCTATTGGCCAAATAAAGAAAGAGATGTGGATAAGAATATGTCACAATGTGACCCATGTACACATAACGAGTTATCACGGACGACTTTATTTTGATTTCAAGAAAATCCTAAGTGGAGTGAACACAAAGGAATTTCTAAAGCAAGATTCCCAAGAAAAATTAGAACAAATGAATTCAAACATAAGGAATCTAGAAGACATGTGTAAGGATTTTGTGTTGATAAATAATAATTTGTACAAGAGGGTAATAGATGGTTATCTTAGAATATGTGTACTTGAAGAGAAACTTTTGGAAATGTTGGAATCACCTCATTCACGAATAGCAAGATGACACTTTTCAAGTGATAGGATTGCTAAGTTGATCCTCTATTCAGGATTCTAGTAGCCAAAAGTATTCCAAGATGCAAGACCTATGTGTGGAGGTGTGATATTTTCCAAAGAATAAAAAACCTAATTAAGAAAGATGAAATGACTTTGAATCCCTTAATTTTTGTCTGAGCCTTTAGCATATGGGGATTGGACTTTATTAGATGAATTCATCCACCACCTAAAACCTCTCATGGAGAATTCATAATAGCGGCAACTGACTATTTGATGAAATGGGATGAGGCAAAAGCCACTTCAAAGAGTAATGCTCAAACATCTACTAAATTCTTGATATAATATTCAAATTTAAACGCATACATACAAGTACCAAATACCAAATAAGAGAAGTCTTGACAACAAATAACCACTTAAGTGAAATACTTAAGAGTTTACTTAATATGCCCCATTTAGATAATTTCATATCTAAAGTAAGCATAAATAGGGCTACATTGTAAAGTCATCCATATAGGCACTAGCTTATTGAAAACCCAAGCACAAGCAGCTCTTTCAACATGAGGACAAGATTTAGGAGGGAGAGACAAACATGAAATCATCCTTATCATTAATGAGAAAATATAATAAAAATAATAAAGTTTTTATGATTTTTATATAGGAAAATAGCTAAAATATGGGCAGATGAATGAACCACCGGGAGCTCGTATGAGAGTTGGCTCAACAGCTCTATCAATTGCAAAGTTGATAGAGCATTTACTTAGTTTCCTTATCTAGAGGTCTATCAATTGCAAAGTTGGGCATTTACTTAGTTTCCTTATCCAGAGGACATTGATTGCTAGATAGTGAAGCAACCAAGAAATAGTAGATCTGGAATCATATGAGGAACATCAGTTGCCTAAGAAAGATTAAAATTGAAAAGGAGCTTAAAGACTACATCTAGATTATGGGAAAACACATTATTATAGTGAAAAAATGGAGATTCAAATATATCATGCTTTTTCAAGAGTTTTATAAATTTCAAAGATCTCATGTGATATACAAAAGATGGAAAGCACTAGGGTTACCTAAGCTTCTAGATGAGCCAATGATTTTCATTGATTTTGAGAGATATGAGCAGGTTATGAGTTATTTACAGGAGCTTAAAAAGGAACAATTTTGAGCCCTACTTCATCTACAAGGTCAAAAATTGGGAGAATGATCAGATTGAAGTCACAATCAGAATTGAACATATCAAGCGTGCATTACAATTTTATCCCATGGAAACTACGGTGGATGTGAGATTTGTAAAAAAAAAAATGCTTCATCTTATGCTGGATATACCAAGTTCACTAACTTCAAAGACAAGCCAAATGAAGAGTTGGAAACCAAGACATTTTTACAACTCCTATGTTTCCCAAGGCTTCCAAGATACACCATGCAACATAAGCCAATAACTTTGTTCATGTAGATAATAAAGACAAAACTAAGCCATTTGGTGTGGTAGAAATATCTTGATATATACATAAGTAGCTAAACCAGCAAAGCTTTGGGATACTAAGAAGTCCATGAATGAAGCTCAATGGCTGACAAAGATTACTCCTTTGAAGAAAAGAAAAATTGATCTAAAGAAGATTGTGTTGGAAGAAGAACCAATGCCTTAAGAGGAGATGAAAGAAGAGTAAAGAAACATATAGGCTAACAAAGAGCAACACCCTCCTCATACCTCTAAAGAACAATTGTATAGCTACTTGATGGAAGATAATGACAAGATAGCTCATTATGAAGCTCAATAGCAAAAGATGTTGGAAGATTACTTAGATAAAGCCACCAATTAGACACAAGCTGAAATAAAACACTATGAAGACCTCCATGAACAAATGATGAATGCTAAGACAGAGGTTGTGTTCATAAACAAAGAAGTAGCTTTGTTGGCTTATTCCCAAGAGTTATAGGGACCTCATGACAAGAGGACTACAATAGTAGCAGTGGTGAAAAAAAAAAAGATCCTAAATTGAAGTAGAAGATGAAAGAAACAAAGCAAAAGGAAAAGAAGGATAAAGAAGAGAAATAGGTACCTATGGATGAGCTAGGAGGAGGATCAATTTTGACCAAAAAAATAGATCAAGGAATTGAAGATAAAAAAATAGTGAAGACTTCTATAGCAGTGTAGGAAGAGACACCAAGAAGTGAAGATAGTGATGTGTAAGGGTCCTACTCAGAAGCTTGAATTTATGGAAACCAAAAAATCCAAGGACATAGGCTCACAAGTCAAAGAGATGGAAAAAGAGATAAAGATCACAGGAGAAGAAAGATAAGGACAAGAAAGTCCACAGAAGGTGAATATCGAGTAGATATAATCAGAAGATATACAAGAGATTTTAAATGATATTCAAAATCATACTACTTTACAAGATGTGGAAATGAAAGATGCATCAGAATAGGAACAAGAAGAACATGAGAAAAATAAAGATGTTGAAAATAAAGAAGACTAAAGTGGAGGAAAGAGAAACTCAAGATTTATTGAAAGAGGAAGAGGATCAAGGGAAGGAATAGTACTCCCAAGAATCAGAAGAAGAAGCAAAAAACCAACTAGAGCTAACTCATCAAGAAGAACAAATAGAGATAAATAAATTCCCTAAAGACATAAGACGCATGTGTGAATTGTGATGATTCAAATAGAGCAGTTCAGGCCAGCTAGCAGAAATATGATGTTTTTAGGTATTTTTGTTTAGTCAAAATTTATCAAAAGTGATACAATTTCATATGGATATAAGAGAAAAGAGGAAAAAGTACAAACGGAGATAAGAGTGCAGAAAAAGGATCTTAGAATCTTGCCAAAACAAATTCATCAAGCTGGAAACTGAAGTGGTCCAGTGTAAAAATAGAGCTTCATTTTTGGAGGAAAAGTGTGAGAAACAAGCAAAAACCATAAAGAAGATGGAAGGGGACCTCAAACATATGGAGCAAAAGAATAGAATTTTACAGAATTCATACCAAGTATTAAGCAAAGAAAACGAAGAAATCACAAGGATGTTGATGGAAGAAGGAACTTATAGAATAGAAGGAAGTAAACAAAGGAAAACCAATGTGATGCTCAAACTAAGGAGATAAAAACGATTAGAAACGAGGTGGAGAAACCAACAAAAGAAGAGATCAAAGATGCCAAGTAGTAGGAATAACAAGCTAACAAGCACGTTGCCAATGCAATGAGTTGATATAGTAAATTGAGTGAGCAAGTGGAAAAGGAAAGAATGGAATGGCAAGAAGAGTGGGTTGAACTGGTGAAAGAGCTTGAGATGTGGAAAGATAAGAGGACCTTAAATCCAAGTGTCTAAATTAGCTATCAAGAGATTTAAGTATGAAAAAAGTCAAGGAGGGGGGGGGCGTGTTGGGAATGGAAAATTAGCTATCAAGAGCAAGTTTTTCGTAAAAGAAAAAAAATAGAATCTTTAATTTTTATTAGGATAAATTATCCCAATTTTTGTAAAAATGAGGAAAGCTCTTCCTCATGATGAGATGTATCATATATAATTTTTTTAGAACTCTTAGAGCTCTCTAGATGGTAGATTTTTAGATTAGAATCTTAGAAGGACCTATTTTAAGTGTGACAATAGACACTTAAAATAGTATAAAAGACAATTGAAGTCATTTTGTATGGGGACTTGTTGTATACTTGTGGGAATGATCAATGAGAACTAGAGAGCTCTTTGCTATAGTTTGTTATCATCATTAAGCTTTCATGGTACTTTCAGGTGGATGTTTTGAGTATTCTTCATAGATTTATCTTTGTGATCAGTTGTTTTATGTGTGTAATATGCTTTCATAAGTCTATCTTCATCCTCAGAGCTTGTAAATCAAACAAGGAAATGTTTTTTTTAACTGAGTGAATCTACCAAAATCATGATTCTCTCATCAAGAGGGTATAGTTGCACAAACTTGAAACTAGCCCACCAATTTCTTCCTTGTACAAAATAAAACACTTTAGGCACAAGAATCACTAAAAACACTCATCTTTATACATACTTACACTCAAAAGAAGAATTATTTCCAAAAACACATAAACCTTCATATCTTGTGAGGGGTTGCAATGGATTCGTGAATATCCTGATCTTTGAAGGATAGATTTTGGAGTCCATTAACAAAGAAAGGACTTAGTATGCTCCCTAAATTGACAACTTAAGTGTTTGAGTTTGTTAATTCTTTATTCTATTGTGATTGGAGATAACAAATCCAAAGTACAACAAACAAATGGTTATGATAGATGTCTCTAAAAATTGGTCTTCCTCATCCATTTTGTCTAAGTACAAACCAGCATCTTGGTTGGATGCTAGAGAGAGTTGAAAGGAGGGTGACCATCATATCCCTGTGCACTCATTGCATGGTTGTTCCATTCAATAAAGAATTGGGATCCAACATCATCTCTGTGTGAGTGGATCACTCAAATTTTTTACACCCCTTCCACCCTCATCATATGTTTAGAGTCATTTTCAAAGATTTGCAAATATTATATGGGTTGGTCCATGTTTGTCTCTAGATCTCTTGAATGCTATTTAGAGGATCTATTACTGCCTTGTGGTAGGTCATAATATAGCAAGGTTTGATTGGCTAGTGGGGTGATTACATCTGAAGTTGTTTGATTTCTACACTAGGGCTCTAATCCAATGGCGACTAAGAAATACATGTAGCCATGTTTGTGTGCAAGAGAAATGTTAGAAACTCAAGTAGATGAGAACTTTCTTGGAAAGATTGTGCCCTTTTTTTATGCCTTTGAGTGGATGAGTGTGCTAATAGGGTTTTCTAGGGGAAAGGGACTTTTTTCACCCTTTTTTTTTTAAATGAGCAAAATTCTACATGGGATCTCTTGTTGAAAACTAACAAGATCCAAAATTTTAGGATGGGATCTTATAAAAAGATTGAAGTGGGTTTGAAGAGGTGATGGTTGTAGTTGCAGAGATGAGATTGTGTTGTCAAAATCAAGCTCAATACCATCCTTTGTAAATAAGATTCTAAAATATGCACTTAGACCACTTAAGTACTTTGAAGCATCAATATCAAAATTCTATATCAAAATAGATGAGTTGTGAGACCAAGATTTATGAGAAACGTTTTTTCTTTCCGATGAGAGCTCTCAATATTTTGTTGTGTTCTCAGTCTAATAGTGATTGTCTAGAGAGCTTTTGAAAGAGTGTGCAGACCGTTCTTAATGGTCTTCCAAATTCATATTAGATTTTTGCTTCTACTACTTGATTGATGATGAAAGGCAATCAAAATGCCTTAACATTTGAAGAGTTAGTCTCTGTTTTGTTGCAGGAAGATCAGTCTAGGTAGAATAGGTCCATTATGCATGTAACAAATCAAGCTTTCTTATCTAGCTAGAAGGGCAAAGGCAAATGGACCTCATCTACTAGTAAGCAAAAATCTGATAATTTTGCACAGTCAAAAAAGAAAGACAAAGATGAGAAGAAAAGAGAAAAGCAAAAATATTCTACAAATACTGTAAAGAAATGATGATGTCATAAAGGATTGTCTAAAATTGGATGCAAAAGAGGCTCAAATGGTTGTTGCGGAGGCCTCTACACCTAAAACAAAGTATGTTGATCTTTTGTGGAATGAAGAATGTGCATTTATTATTGTTTGTAGTTATGACCCATCTTCTCATGAGAAATGCATGTTTCTAGTAGACTCAAATGTTTGGTACTTTGATAGTGAGGCAACCAAACATATTACTGCATAGCACAATTTCTTCAGTTCACTTGAGCCTTCCCTTACACGGAATACTATCACATGTGATAAAAACTTTTATCCAATAATGATAGTTGGTAAGATCATTCTAACTACTATTGATGGTTGTTCTTTCACATTCTCAGATGCTTTGTTTGTGCCAAGGATCAAGAAAAATATTTTGTTAGTTTCAACATTATCCAAAATTGGCTTGGTTGTGAAATTTGTTGATGACAGGTTTACAGTTCATGATCTCTCTAATGGCGATGTCATTATTGCTTCTACCATTTTATGTCGTGGGCTATATAAGCTCATAGACAAATGAAAAATCTATTAATGATTAAGCATGTGTAGTTCAAGATTCTCATGCTATCTCAGATGCAAAGATTTGTCATCCACACTTTGTTCATCTGAATTTTGCTTTGCTACATCTGTATGAATTTGAAATGGTATCCTCTTTGCCCAAACTTGAGGCACCTACTAAATATGTCTATGTAGGCTGTATTTTGGGCCAAATGTTGTGTTCCTCCTTCCCAAAAGATGGTTTAGTATGAGCTACTAAAAAATTGCAGCTTGTTCACAATGATGTCTGTGGTCATATTCATACACCTTCTTTTGGGAACTACCTTTATGTCGTAACTTTTATTGATGATTTTTCTAGGCATGCATGGGTTTATCCATTGAAAGAAAAGGCATTCAATTGGAGTGTTAAGCTAAATCAAAGAAATCTATTTCATGAATTTAGCCCCACTATACACAGAGCAATAAGGGGTCATCCTGACTTTTCAAGAAGGAGATATGCAAACAGAGTCACACTCAGATCTTTATAATTTGCAACCTACAAATCCAAAGTTGATGAAATTTTAAATGTAATCTCAAAATAGTTCTATCTAAGTGATCCAAGTGATAGATTGAATATTGGATATCCACACACTGAGAAATGAGTTACACAAGCTGATTGTGTACCTCAAGGTATTGTAGCAGCACATAGAGAATGACAATCAATGTATATGAATCATAATCTGTATTGATATTTCACATATTATACAACGGAGTTGTGGAGGACTACTCTCACTTCAAGTGATTACAATGTAGGCTCATAAATTCTGCTCAAAAACTCACAAAAAGGTTCTCACATTCCATGACTAGAATATAGCCTTTTATACATGATTTTGAATTTGAAAGAAGTTGAAAGATCCACTTAAAAGTTGTCATGTATCTTAAGATTGGTTTGAATTTGAGTTCCAGGATAAGTCCTAAGATTTTTTACCTTTGAACTTTACAAGCATAAGTTCATATGAGTTATATTTATGTGAGATGGAAGATGAGAGTATTCCAAGAGCTTAAGCAAAGCTCTTAGGCTTGCTTATTGCACAAATAGCTCCCCCTCAAACCTAAGAAGCTTGAGTCTTAAATTTTTCAATACCTCTTGTAATCCAATCATTACTTTGAATATGTTCAACTTGACTCCATCCAATGCCTTTGACATCATCTCTGCACATTTTTGGTGCTCCGATACATACGATAATTGAATCTTCTTGCTTGTTATCTTCTCCATGACATAGTAATAATGGAATTCTATGTGCTTAGTCTTCACATGATTGATTGGGTTAGCAACAAGATGCAATGAACTAATATTATCCCCAAGAGTATGAGGAATAGATGATATTGGCATCATCTCATCTCGAGATATGTATCCTTATAGGTTCCTTCCTTGTAAGTAGGCCTCCATTTTGAGTGACCATGTTGAGTAATTACCTTGATCCAATTATTCAATGTATGAGGGGAATCCATCACCCATGATGCTTAGTCCTTATCTTTGTTCTCATACCACTATGAAGAGGTGATGGGATGTTTACAAAGATGAGTGAGTGTTGGAAAAAACTTGCTCAACACAAGCCAAGATAACTTCTAGAATTCTTAATATAGTTCCTTAGCTTCCCAAGCATGCATAAAGAACAACTAAGTCCTTTGAAACATCACTTTTGAATAGGAATGAAAAAACAGATAAGTTCACACTTCACTAGGATTGAAAAGCTTTGTATTTTGAGAAGAGAAGCTCTCAAAAAAACTGTTGAAAGCTAATAGCTTGGTACAAATTGACCAGAGAGCTTTTGCACACATTTGATTAGAGTGTCAAGATAAGTAAGGCAAGTTACTTCATGAATGTGTCCTCACTATATAGGGAGCAATAAGTTTAGAAAGTTTGGGGGGTCACCCCGACTTTTTAGGAAGAAGGATATGTGCAGATAGAGTCACACTCAAATCTTTATAACTTGAAATATACACGTACAAAGTTGATGAAATTTTATATGTGAGCTCAAAATAGTCCCATTATAAGTGCTACAGGTGACATATTGGAGATTGGATATCCACAGACTAAGAAATGAGTTAGACAAGTTGATTGTGTACTTCAATGTGTTATAGCAACAACAACCAATGTATATGAATCATAATGTGTATTGATATTGCACATATGATACAAAATAGTTGCAGACTACTCTCACTTCAATTGAGTACAATGTAGGATGATAAACTCTGCTAAAAAATGCATAGTAAGGCTCTCACATTCCATGACTATAATATAGCCTTTTATACATGCTTTTGCATTCATAAGTGGTTGATTCATCCACCTAAAAGTGGTCCTATATATTAGGATTGATTTCAATTTGAATTCCAACTAAAGTCATGGTTTTTGTCTCCCTTCATTCATGAGATTCCTCCTACTTTTAGCTTTTACTTTTAACTGGGATAAGTCCTAAGGTTTTACCTTTGAACTTTACAAGCATAAGTTCATATGAATTACATTTATGTGAGATGGAAGATGAGAGTAGTCCAAGAGCTTAAGAAAAGCTCTTAGGCTTGCTTATGACACCAACAAATAAGAGATAAATCCAACGAGACAAGCTCCTAGACTTGCTCCATGCACCAATAGTATGGAATGCAATCAACACCTAAGATTCCCCCCCTTCATAAAAAGAATGGCAGCATGGCCTTAGGAAGGGATCAAGATCTAAAGGCAAGGCTTTGCAAGATCTTGTTAACGGGCAAGATGACATCGATATTGTTAGATCCCCTCTTTTTGAGATCTTGAATCCAATGGAGGGATCAATGGGACTTACTTGCATTCTTATCAAGAGGGAGAGAGAGAGAGAGAGAGAGAGAGAAATCTATGCCTTCTTGCCCCCTTGACGAGTTTCATGATTCTAAACATATTGCACCTACCTGCATAATTGTGATGAAGAACATTGATGACATTGAGGATCCTTCCTGTATGTTTACCTCCACCTTGATATGGCCCGGTGAAGGTGTGTTTTGTCTCTCAAGGATCCCCCTATCTTCCTGACAAAGAAGGTTGAGCCATGTGATGCACATGGAACTCAAGGGACACAATCAAGGCTTCAAGTTTCCATGTCAAGCATTTAACTAAAGCACCAATAATAATTTTAATTACATGATGTGTATGCGTATGCGTACACGTATGCATATGTGTACGTGTATGCGTATGCGTATGCGTATGCGTATGCGTATGCGTATGCGTATGCGTATGCGTATGCGTATGCGTATGCGTATGCGTATGCGTATGCGTATGCGTAGGCGTATGCGTATACGTATGCGTATGCGTATGCGTATGCGTATGCGTAATATACGTATGCGTATGCGTATGCATAATATACGCATGCATATGCGTATGCGTATGCGTATGCGTATGCGTATGCGTATGCGTATGCGTATGCATATGCGTATGCGTATGCATATGCGTATGCGTATGCGTATGCGTATGCGTATGCATATGCGTATGCGTATGCATATGCGTATGCGTATGCATATGCGTATGCGTATGCATATGCGTATGCGTATGCATATGCGTATGTGCGTATGCGTATGCATATGCGTATGCATACGCATACGCATATGTTATGCATATGTGTATGCGTATGTTATGCATATGTTATGCGTATGCATATGTGTATGCGTATGCGTATGTGTATGCATATGCGTATGCATACACATATGTTATGCATAGTGTATGCGTATGTTATGCATATGTTATGCGTATGTGTATGGGTATGCGTGTGCGTGTGCGTATGCGTATGCGTATGCGTATGCGTATGCGTGTGCGTATGCGTGTGCGTGTGCGTATGCATATGCGTGTGGGTGTGCATGTGCGTATGCGTGTGCGTGTGCGTATGCGTGTGCGTGTGCATGTGCGT
The DNA here is from genome assembly GCA_020310875.1 of Ceratopteris richardii. Taxonomy (NCBI): domain Eukaryota; kingdom Viridiplantae; phylum Streptophyta; class Polypodiopsida; order Polypodiales; family Pteridaceae; genus Ceratopteris; species Ceratopteris richardii. The sequence goes on from CM035440.1 coordinate 46,563,741, forward strand.
GTGCGTGTGCATGTGCCTATGCGTGTGCGTGTGCGTGTGCGTATGCGTGTGCGTGTGCGTATGCGTGTGCGTGTGCGTATGCATGTGCGTGTGCGTATGCGTATGTGTATGCGTGTGCGTATGCGTATGCGTATGCGTATGCGTATGCGTATGCGTATGCGTATGCGTATGCGTATGCGTATGCGTATGCGTATGCGTATGCGTATGCGTATGCGTATGCGTATGCGTATGCGTATGCGTATGCGTATGCGTATGCGTATGCGTATGCGTATGCGTATGCGTATGCGATGCGTATGCGTATGCGTATGCGTATGCGTATGCGTATGCGTATGCGTATGCGTATGCGTATGCGTGTGCGTGTGCGTGTGCGTGTGCGTATGCGTGTGCATAT
>CM035440.1:46566631-46574131 GCA_020310875.1 Ceratopteris richardii
ATGTGCACGTGCGCATGCACATGCACCTACATGTGTGGGTGCATGTGTGCATGCACGTGCGGGTGTGCATGCATGTGTGTGTGCATGTGTGTGTGTATGGGTATGAGTACGTGTAAGTGTACATGTACACGTAGATGTATGTGTATGTGTACATGGACGTGTACATGTATGTGCACGTGCATGTGTAGGTGTATGTGTACGTGTAGGTGTATGTACATGCACGTGTGCATTTGCATGCATGAGCATGTATGTGTCCACATCCATGTTTGTGTGCATGCCCATATGCATGTGCATGTTCATGTTTGTGTGCATGTCCATGTGTGTGTGTGTGTGCATGTACCCATGTGTGTGTGCATGTGCCCATGTGTGTGTGCATGTGCCCATGTGTGTGTGCATGTGCCCATGTGTGTGTGCATGGATGCACATGCATGTGTGTGTGTGTGCATGTATGCATGTGTGTGCAAGTGTGTGTGCATGTGCGAAGGTATGTACATCACATACATGGGTGGCCGGTCAATAATACACAGAAGTCAGTGTGATCCTAAATTCAAGTTGCACTTGTTTGTCTTCATAGAGTTTCATGTTGGCGACGAGGAAAGGTGGGAAGGGTCCATAGAGAGACACACAATAGTCAACAATGTGGGTAACAGTGTGAGTGTTCATGAGTTTCGAGACTATCCTCAAAGTTCATGCGCATGGTGTTTGCATGTGTATGTATGCATTCTTATTTGCGTACCCACTATTGAGCACTCATGGCATTTGTGGGCATATAGCATGCTCATGGTGTGTGAGAATGTGTGCATTCTTAGTTCTATACCTGCTATTGAGCACTGATGATACTTGTATGGATATGGTATATAGTTGATACTATGCATAATAGGGTTTTGATGGCTATATATAGTCCTGTATTTGAATACCACAAGCTCATAGTTGGGCTCATTGTTGGATGCTAAAATTTTAGCCACATTTTTTTTTAACTTTAGATAACTGAGCTTCAATGTTATCAATTCTTAGTGGATTTATTTTTTCCTTTTTGGTCCATTTGCATTTTACGTCATCAACTTAAAAAATCAACTATGAACTTTGGCATCTATGCTTCCCCTTGTGAGAGGAATCTCAGCATATTTTTCCTATGATTCATGTGAATAGAGAAACAGTATATGTGTATACACATATCCACGCACATGCATATGAAAATGCACACCCACAAGCACACACACTCATATGCAATCTAAGAGGCTAAGGGAGGATTCACACCTCCCTTCTCTAAAGTCCTCACATAACAGTTCCTTCCCCTTATGTTCATTTTTGTCCTCAAAAATGGTACTGAAAGGATCAAATGGAAGGGAAAAATAATGTAAATCAAGTACTCCCACTAAACCCCATGTATACAATGTACATGGTCATATCTTTGTGGTGCTTCCCCGTATGCTTCCCCTTAAGAAGACTCTTGGGAAGGCAACATAAAATTGAGAAACTATCATTGAAGGGCACTAATGTGCTCCCATGTAACACTATCTTTTGAATTATCTTTCCACTCTACTAGGCACTCTTTATAGGTGACTCCTCCATTTCTCTCGAGTGTGTAGTATGCTATTTATTAGGCTCATGTGAAATATATTGAATAGAGATAGGCTCTATTACCTCACTATCTAAAATGCTTAGTTTCATGAAACGAGAGTTTCTTTCCCTCAAAAACACTATGCCGTTTCTAAGATTTCTCAAACTCCAAAAATGCTTTTCACATACATATCAATTTTGGGGAAATGTTGATCATTTGGGCTTCTTCAAACACACATTTCATGTGTTTAGCATTGTGAACACATGCAAACTTCCACTTTGGCTAACCCTTGAGGCTTAGGGAACAAGCTATAGTCACTGGTGTGAAGAGAGATGGTGGATGCAATCCAAAGATGAGTAGGTGCCGCTACAACCAGCTTCACACCAGCCAACTGAGACTTCAGAGTTGATTAGTAGACCCTTTGAGCTTCCTAAATCCACCAAAATATCAGCCAAGTACTTTGGAACATGTATCCCAAAAGTTTAAGTCAAGACCGACAAGTTGCGAAATGACTAGCTCCCAAAACTTGCTATTTTTGGACATACACCTGCTGGAAAAAATGAACAGTGCTCTCAACCTGGAAGGAATTAGAAAAATTCCTTTTGGGCATAGCAAATAGACTTAGCAAGCTTCTTATTCCAAGTTAAAACACTTCAAATGATGGACTGAGCACTGAGAACAAGTTTCATCAAGTTCTGGAACATTCCCACAATTCTCGGGGCTCTGCAGAGATAGACCAGTAAGCAGTAAAATGCAGATATCTCCAAAAGTATAAATTCAATGACCTTGAAAATTTATAGGTACAAACTAGACAGTGAGAGCTATGCAACGCACTTTAAAACACTGAAAAAGGTTCAGTAAAACTCGAGATATGACCTTCTGAAGTTACTGCTCTGAGTGAGTATAGCAGAGAACAAAACAGAGAGGTAGATGATAATAAATGTATAAATTCACATATGATTACAACCACATTGGCAATGAATCTTTGCACAATGGGAGTAGAATGATAGAGCTATGGAGTAAGCTCTTCAATCTCTACAAAATGACATGAAGTGGTCACGTACAAGGCTTGCTAATCGCCTCTTCCTTCTTGCTCCTTTTATAGCTATTCTTGGAGGGAGTTTTGAATTCGAATTCGAATGGCTCCACCTAAAAGTGATCCCCAAAGTTAGGAGAGATTCCCTCAGCTCAAAAATTCGTGATTTTGGTAGTTGGAGCCACGAATTTGCTTTTACATCATGGATGAGGTAAGCCATCCTTTTACTTTTTTCTTTTTCCATTTACAAGAGATAAAATGTACTCTTTTACAAGAGGTGTTCACATGACTACTCATGTGACTTACACATGAGGATAATATCAAGCATATCAAGCATGTAGGCTTGGGCAAAATGCACCAACAGCTCCCCCTCAAGCCTAACATGCTTGGCCTCCAAATAAGTCTTCAATTGTCCTTGATTTCCTGCAAACCAATCATCAACTTGAATCTACTTAATTTCGTACCATCAAGAGCTTTCGTCAACATGTCTGCACATTGCATATCTGTAGAGACGTAGGATAGTTGAATATCCTTGCTCATTAGCTTCTCTCTTACATAATGGTAGTGGACTTCAATATGCTTGGTTCTAGCATGGTATACCGGATTAGCTGCTAGATGTAGTGAGCTTGTGTTGTCACCAAAAATGTGAGGTGTTGAAGAATGAAGTCCAAGATCTGTGTACAAAGATTTTAACCACATGATTTCTTGAGTTGCATTAGCCAAACCTCTATATTCTGCTTCAGTAGAAGATAATGCCACGGTTGGTTGCTTCTTCGATGACCAAGAAATGATTTTTGAACCTGCAAATGATATATACCCTGATGTGCTTCTTCTATCATCTTTAGATCCGGCCCAATCTGCATCTGAGTAGACCTTTAGCTCAATATCTGAAGTATATGAATAGAACAAACCTTCATTCATGGTCCCCTTTAGGTACTTGAGGACTCGCTTGGCCGCTTCCATATGTGGTCTTCTCGGCTTATGCATAAACTGACTCAATATGCTAACACTATAGCATATATCCACCCTTGTGAGTGTTGCATAGTTCAAACTTCCAACCAAGCTTTGATAGCTTGTGATGTCTTCAATTGGCTCTCCTTCATAAGCACTAAGCTTATGATTTTGCTCCATAGGTGTACCTGCACACTTTGTATTTTCCATCTTGAACTTGACGAGCATGTCATGGACATACTTCCTTTGTGTGATGTATATACCTGAATCTGTGTAGATCAACTCCAATCCAAGAAAATAAGTGAGTGGTCCGAGGTCACTTATTTTGAACTCCTCCTTCATTTGACTCTTTACCTGTTTGATTCCTTCAAGATCATTGCCTGTGATAATAATATCATCAACATACACACATAAATAGATCACTTCAGATCCATTCCTCTTTATGAACAAAGAGGTATCCGCCTTGCTAGCTTTGAATCCTTGGTCCTGCAAATAAGTAACCAATCTGAAATTCCAAGCTCTTGGAGCTTGCTTCAATCCATACAAAGCTTTCTTTAGTTTGCATACATAGTTAGGATGATGTGCATCCTCATATCCAGGAGGTTGTGCCATATACACTTCCTCAGAAATCCATCCATTCAAGAAAGCATTCTTTACATCAAGTTGATAAAGATTCCAATTTCTAGATGCAGCAAGACTTATGAGAACCCTAATTGTAGGCATTTTTGCAACAGGAGAGAAAGTCTCCTCATAATCAATACCATGGGTTTGAGCAAACCCTTTAGCAACTAACCTTGCTTTGTGTCTATTTATACTTCCATCTGGATTCCTCTTGATTTTGTATATCCATCGAGATCCGATTATCTTCATAGATGGCTTGTTAGGTACAAGCTCCCAAGTGTCATTCTCCTTCAAGGCTTCCATTTCTTCATCCATTGCATCTCTCCAAGCTTTCTTGCTTTGTGCTTCTTCGAATGTGGTAGGTTCTTCATTGGTTGAATCCTTTGCAATGTAGATTGAGTGCTTGGTGACCAAAGAAGTATCATAACCAAACCTCTCTGGTTTCTTCTTCTCCCTCGAAGACCTTCTAAGTGGTTGATGTGAGCTCTCGGGTCCATATGTAGCATCCTGCATCTTTGCTTTACCTTTGTTCTTCCATAGCTTTAGTCTTTCCAAGTCTTCTAGGTCAATCTCCGAATCACTTTCTTCAATCTGCTTTGGCTCCTTCGGTTGAAGTGAGGGAAAGTCTTCATCCAAGTCATACGGCAGCTTCACTTTCCTGTCATCATCAAACCATGATTTGTTTTCATCAAAAATTACATCTCTACTCACAGAAAATCCTTTATTGGTTGGATTGTACAATCTATATCCTTTTTGGTTTTGATCATAACCAATGAATACACACTTCTCTGCCTTGGGATCCAATTTCCCTCTTACTTGAGAAGGAATGTGAGCATAGGCTAAGCATCCAAAGATTTTACAATGCTCTAGACTAGGTCTTCTTCCATTCCACACTTCATATGGAGTGGTTCCATCTAGTGACTTAGATGGAAGTCTATTTATGAGATATGTGGCTGTCGACACAGCCTCTGCCCATAGGTAGTTCGGCAATCCCTTTTCGTTGAGCATGGACCTTGCAGCTTCGACGATAGCTCTATTCCTCCTCTCTGCTACACCATTGAGTTCAGGTGTATACCTTGTAGTGACTTCCCTTTTAATGCCTCTTTCATGCAAGAAGGCATCAAATTCAGAAGAGAAGTATTCTCCTCCACCATCTGATCTGAGTCTTTTCAAAGTCCTACCTGTTTGATTTTCAACAAGAGCAATATACTTCTTAAAGCAATTAAACACTTCATCCTTGTGCTTCATGAAAAACAGAATGGTCCACCTGCTACAATCATCTATGAAAGACACATAATATCTTGAGCCTGATATAGATGGCTCCTTACTTGGACCCCACACATCCGTGTGCACTAGATCCAAAGGATTTTGATACATATATCCTTTCTTATTGAAAGGTTGTCTATGAGCCTTGCCGAGTTGACAAGCTTCACACTTATAAATCATGTGTTGCCTTGTGATATTAGGCAAACCAATTACACTTTGGTCCCTGCAAATCTATTTGAGTGTCCTCTCACCAATGTGAGCAAGCCTTTTGTGCCATATCTCCAACTCTGTTAGAGTTTGAGATCCATAGCTAAACAAAGCTATGTTCTTTGTATCTTCCACTTCAAAAGTGAAAAGCCTTCCTGTCTTTTCTCCTTTGGCAATCCTTCGAAAGCCTTGCCTTGGGTCTTCAACATATGCTCCAAATCGATTGAATCTAACCTGCAATCCTTTTTCAACAATCTGTCCAACACTTATTAAATTTTTGGTAATTGTAGGGACATACAAGACTTTGCTTAAGAGGTTCATATTCCCATCTGATGTCTTCACATTACCTATCTTCTCCACTGAGTGCTTTGTGTCATCTCCTGTCTGCACTTCATGCTTGTTATGAGGATCTTCCAAATCAGAAAGTAAAGCCACATTTCCTGCTACATGGTTCGAGCATCCCGAATCAATGTAAAATATGTGATCATCATCCTTACCCTTCTTTGTTGATAGATTCATAATCAATAATGAATCTTCTTGACTTTGGTCCTCTGCATAGTTATTGTAATCTCTTCTTCCTCTATGGCCACTTTGATAGTTGTTGTTGTTGTTGTAATTGTTGTTGTAGTAGTTGTTGTTGTTGTAGCCTCCATTGTACCTACCTCTATTTGATCCATAGCCACCTCTATTGAATCCTCTTCCTCTTGAGTTCCTTGGATTCCTGAAACATTCTTCAGTAGTATGGTTAGATAAGCCACATATGTTGCAAGGTTGAGATGATTGGAATCTCCCCCTGCCTTGCTTTCCACCTCTGCCTCTTCCTCTAGCTCTTCCTCTACCTGCAAAGTTTGCTTGGAAAGAGCTTCCTTCATCTTCATTCTTCCTATTCTTTGACTTGTCCTTGACCTTAGCTTTATCAGAATATAAGGCAGAAGTTTGATTACCTCTTGAGGACTCACCACCTTTGCTAATCTTTGCTTCATGAGTGAAGAGTTGGCCCATGAGTGTGTTGAGGTCGGGTACATGCATATCCATGTATAAATCCATGGCTGTTGTGAATGACTCCCACTTGTCGTCTGCTTTGATTCCATTCATGATTTGTCTTATGATTTGCTCCTCTTCAATTACCTCTCCAATGCTTCCAAGTTGGTCGGAAATCTCCTTCATCTTTGTGACATAATCAGTCACATTTTGCTTCGGGCTTTTCTTCATTGTTGTGAACTCCATCCACAATTGGTTCTTCCTTGCTCGAGTGTTGGAAGAGAAGAAAGAAGCAAGTGCATTCCAGGTTTCTCTTGATGTCTTGCATCCCTTGACATGAGGTAAAAGAAAATCAGAGATTGAGTTTAGAATATAGGACCTTGCAAGTGCATCCTTCAAACACCAATTCGAAAGTCCTTCCACTTCTTCATGTGATGGTTGCCCTTTGTTCCTCATGGTTGGCATTGCTTCATCTCCGGATATGAATCCATATAGATTCCTTCCTTGAAGGTAAGCCTCCATCCTTAGAGACCATGCCGGGTAGTTGTTTCGATCCAATTTGTCAATTGTTGATGGAAATCCATCTCCCATGTTGCTTGACTATGCTCTGATACCACTGTGAAGAGAGATGGTGGATGCAATCCAAAGATGAGTAGGTGCCGCTACAACCAGCTTCACACCAGCCAACTGAGACTTCAGAGTTGATTAGTAGACCCTTTGAGCTTCCTAAATCCACCAAAATATCAGCCAAGTACTTTGGAACATGTATCCCAAAAGTTTAAGTCAAGACCGACAAGTTGCGAAATGACTAGCTCCCAAAACTTGCTATTTTTGGACATACACCTGCTGGAAAAAATGAACAGTGCTCTCAACCTGG
>CM035440.1:46576631-46579131 GCA_020310875.1 Ceratopteris richardii
TACTATAAAATCCATAGAGATACTCTCCCACTTCCCATTGGGAATATCCAATAGGTGGAGTAGTCCTCCAATCTTCAACCTCTCAACTCTATTGAGCTAGCATTCAGTGCATTTAAACACATACTCTAGGACGTCCTTATGAAGTCTAGGCCAATAAAACTGCCTCTTAACAAGATCATAATTCTTGTTAACTCTTGGATGTCCTACACTATGTGTGTCATGATACTCATACAATACATTTTGTCTCATCTCAAAATCTATAGAGACACACACCTTACCATTACACAACATATATCCATCATAAATACTATAATTCTTCCACTTGAATCCTTCTTGAGTATCTGTCAATACTCCATCCTTATTGTAATTTCGTGCATCAAGATCCCCTTTCTCTATAGCTTCCCAAATTTTGGTATATGCAAGATCAAGCCTATGTTTCCCTCTAATGGACTCAAGTAGCTCACTAGTGATCTTAGTGAAACTCAGTCCATTGAACATATGCATGCCGCTAAGCAAGTCAACCACCACATTAAAATTTCCCTTTCTATACCTGCTCATAATCAAACTCTTGAGGGGTCTTTGCCCAAGAGGCCTTACAACCTTTAAGGTCTGTTTGATTAGAGAGCCACTTAATGCTCTCTTGATCAAACACTATCATAACTTTGTCACAATATAAATAATGATGCCACTTCTTCAAAGCATGGACAATTGCATACAACTCTTTCTCTAAGATGGAGTAATTCTTCTAAGCTAATTCAAGCTTTTTGCTTTCAAAGGCCATTGGTCGACCATCCTAAACTAAAACCACTCCTATCCCAAAATCACCCACGTCAGTCTCAACCACAAAAGGTTTATTGGGATATGCTATATGCAAAAGTGGACTTGTAGAAATTATTACTTTCAAATTTTTCATACTTTGCTTCTATTTATCTCCCCAATGAAAGGTTTCCCCTTTCCCTTTAAGAGAAAATAGTTATTTTGGCATAATTCTTAATAAAGATTCCATACAAACCTGATAAACCTAAGAAGATATGAAGCTCTTCCAGATTCTTGGGATGTGCCCATTCCTTAATAGCCCATACTTTATCAAGATCCATTTGGATTCCATCTTGGGAGACTATATGCCCAAGGTATCTAACCTCTGATTTGAAAAATTGAAACTTTGATTCCTTCACAAAGACTGAATTTTCCTCTAGCACTTGAAATTTTTTCCTCTCAAATATTATAAGCATTCATGTTTTGATCTACTGCAGATCAGAATTTCATCCAAAAAATCTACTACAAACTACCCTAAATATGGCTATAGAACACTATTCATGAGCTTCATGAAAGAAATGAGAGCATTGGTGGGACCAAAAGGTATCACCAAAAACCGAGTGCCCATTATCTAGTTCTAAAAGAAATTTTAGGGATGTCCTTTGCCCAAATTCTAATTTGATGATATCGTAACCTAAGATCAAGCTTGGTGAAATACCTATCTTAACGTAACTGATCGAATAGGTGTTCCAGTCAAGACATTGGAAACTTGTTTTCATCGTTAACTTATTTAATGCCCTATTATCTATCCAAAGTTTCATAGAGCCATTTTTTTGTTTTACGAGGAGCATTGGCAATGCCCAAGGTGAGTTACTAGCTCTAATGAAGCCTTCTTTTAAATAGTCTTGAAGTTGCTTCTCTACCTCCTCATGTTGGGATACATAGCCTATAAGGTGGCTTATAAATAGGGTTAGTGTTAGTAACTAGCTCAATGGCATGGTCAATGTCCCCTCTCTCAAGTGGTAGCCATCTAGGAAAGTCAACGGGAAAAACATCTTTAAACTCAAATAGTAAATCCTTAAAAATTTTAACTACACACTCTTGCAAAAATAAACAATAGAAAGTTATTTCCTTATTTACATTACTCTCATGAAAATATACATAAGAAGAGATGACTACATAATGCTCAAGATCATGATTATATAATAAAAAGATTTTTGGTACATGCTCATAACTAAACAAACTATGCAACTCTAAAGATGAGATGAGAGGTGCATTAGGTACATCTCTCTTTCCTTGAATACAAAATTTGATACCATTTTTCACAAATTCAAGAGTGTTGTTTTGATAGTTGCACTTAAGTGTGTCTCCCAATTCCCATAGCCACTCTCTGACTAAGACAAGGTCTGTGCTCTCCATATTCATTATTTGGAAGTCCACATGGACTATGTATTCTTGCATTTGGGCTTCGAAATTGGATACCATAGTATCCCATATCTCTTATCCTCATCCTGCATCATAGATACTATGTACTTATGTGCTATGAATTGTTTGAGAATCTTCAATATCTTGACGAGAGCACATTTATCAAATTATGTGTGGTAGAGATATCTATCATGACTCTCACCCTCGTCTTGTAAACATTACCATGAAGCTTAATTAATTCATGTGGTTCAAAGTGTGGTGACCACAATGACTGAGTCAAACAATTGGTATGTTGTACATCCTTGTGCATCACTTCCAC
>CM035440.1:46584131-46586631 GCA_020310875.1 Ceratopteris richardii
GTAAACATTACCATAAAGCTTAACTAAGTCATGTGGCCCAAAGTGTGGTGACCACAATGATTGAGTCAAACAATAGGTATGTTGCACATCCTTGTGCATCACCTCCACCTCCTTGCAACTAGAGCTTCCATGTAATCAAAGTATACACACTAGGTGGACCACTTTTTTGCCCTTGTTAGGGACCATACTAGCCCTTAATCCTTTCTTTTCTTCCCCTTGCCGAGTGGATAGTTCCATTGTGCATAATTAGGGAACAAGCTCCTAAAACACAAGTTTTCTCTCTTGGCCTCTCATATTGTTCAGTAGGAAACTTGGGCCCTTGTGATCTTTTTTTCTTTATGAACAATTTGTTTTATCCCATAACTATTTTCTTGTTGAATTTAGTGGCACCAACTAGTTTAAGGGGTCGATATCTCTCCATAGGAGTATATAGAGGACGGTTATGTTCCTCATAGATTTGTGCATATTTGATCGTCTTCTCAAAGGTTTTTTGTTATGCTTCAAAATGATCTCTCTGTAGTAGGATATGTAGACTCATAATGGTCTATCCCTTTGTGTGATCCTATCCTACTCATCCCAATTCCTCTCTTCCTCATTGTCAAGAAGAAACTCTTTCAAGAAAAGAGTTTCAAACTGATTCCAATCAATAAGGATGGAATTTGCCTCCTTAAGACTCATCCACCACTTGAGTCAAGCAAGGGACAATTACACAATACTCAATTAGGGTGCCCATCAGTTGATGTAAGTCATTCCACTTTTACAAAGAAGTGTAGACTACATCATTCATTCCCTGTGAAACTTAGTGGTATGAGGTTTTTAAAGAGGAGTCTCCCTAGAGCTCTCTACTTTACATTTGCTAGGTTGGAGAATCTCCTTCCTAGCCATCTCAAATGTATGGAGTATGAAATACTCTTTTCTTCCTAGCAAGGAAAGAGCTGACCTATGTTTCAAAAGAGACCATTTGAATCTTAAGTTTCACTATAAGAGAGGTCATGCTACCAATAACCATCTTTATCCTAAGGGTTTGCCCTTTGAGATCAATGAATTATTTGTGAGTCATCAACTTGTCATAGAGCTCAATGTAGGAATACTCCTCTTGTTCCGCCATTCCCATCCTTTGATCTTGTCCTTCTAGATTTTAATCCTTAGGAACTCGTCATGAACTCATCATAGAGCTCAATGTAGGAATACTCCTCTTGTTCTGCTACTCCCATCCTTTGATCTTGTCCTTCTAGATTTTAATCCTTAGGGGGGCAAGTATGTTCTAATGGTTCTTTACCCTCTATTTCTATGTTTAGCTCTTGCCAATTGTATAATTAGAGAGTTTAAATAAAGATCGAAGTAAGCTATATAAGAGAAGAAAGAGAAAAATAACACAAGAGCACCTTCCTAATACAATCTAGGAGATTCCAAGTGGTATTGAAGTGATCCTTGAAGTCATGAGGCTCTACTTTGAACTTCACACCAAGCCCAAACGAAAATTTGAAATATCTGATTAGTCTGAAGAGGTTGTTGGCACCAAAAACCAATCAAAATGACTCTAAGAATAACTTCCAATCACCCAAAAGGCAAAAAGACAACAAAATAGAACAATTTGTAGGTTCTCTCCAATCTTTGTCAATCATAAAAAAGTGGTCCAGCATCTATACATCAAGCCTAAGAGGAAATCCAAGTGAGGAAAGTGAATTTGGATAACAAATTCTTGAAATCGAGGCTTGAGTGCAATCAACAAGTTCCTACTAAAGCCTTGCGAAGTTTTTTAAAGCTTACAAGATTAGCTTCCAACCAAGACCAAAATCATTTCAATCCGACCTCTTCGCATGGAGATACGGCTCAAAGAAGTAGATGATGTAAATGTGGGAACATAAGGCGAGAAAATAGTAGGAAAGCCACTTTGAAGGCTCAAATGCTCTCTCTTTGAAGCTTCTTTGGATGATTTGTTGATCCCCCCCTTAAAGTTACAACCCATAGTACATGTATACATCTTGATTGTGCCCAAGCTTCTTCAAAACACCTCCCTTTGCTCAACCAAAATTCAAGAGAAACTTAATTTGCAAGTTATCTTTTACCTCCTCCATGAAAATTCAAGCTCCGACCTCTCTCGCACAACTACTATGGGTGAAGATACTTTATCCATATAGGAGGTTGCAATGATGAATGCAAGGTATAAGAGAAGTTTGAAGAGTTTACTTCTATCACCTTTGAGGGGAAGGTAAGAGAGGGCCTTGCTCCTCTGCCTATGCATGCTAGCAACAACCCATAAGGCTATGTGCGAGTCAACCTTGCATCCTCGATTGTCCTTTACCTTCTTGTGGTCACATGGCCATCTCTTAGCTCAGATACCAATTGTCATATACCTCTCAAAGGACCCTTCCCACCTTTTGTCACTCATCGAAAAAAACTTCTATGAAGACGAACAAGTGAAGCTTGAATTTTGAATCACATGGAGTTGTGTATTCCACCCAACCATGTATGTGATGTACATACCTCCACTTCCATA
>CM035440.1:47216631-47231631 GCA_020310875.1 Ceratopteris richardii
CCTGCATGTGTGATTCTCCATCTACCTGCATGTGTGATTCTCCATCTACTTGCATGTGTGATTTACCTCTTTCACTTCTTTTTAGCTCTTCTTCAAATGTTTCAATATTACACTCTTTATCTGCATACCAACTCTTCTGTTCATCAAATGTCACATCTCTGGAAACAATAAATTGTTTGGTTAGAGGACTCCATAGCCTATAACCCATCTACTTTTCATCATATCCAATAAACACATATTTTTCAGCCTTTGGTTCAAGCTTATGTCTGAGTTGTGATGGTACATAAGCATAGGCAATTGATCCAAACACTTTACAATGATCAAGTGTTGGTTTCTTACCCCACCAAGATTCATAAGGGGTCATTCCATTTAGAGCTACACATGGTAAACCATTCACAAGATATGTGGTTGTATTTATAGCCTCAACCCAAAGGTAATTAGGACAATTCTTTTCCTTTAGCATTGCTCTGGCAAACTCAACCCCTTTCTGCCACCCCATTTTGTTGAGGTCTATACCTACAAGTTATTTCTCTCTTGATACCTGCATTCCAAAGATAATCATTGAATTCTTGGGAGAAGTATTTTCCCCTTCTATTAGACCTTAGCCTCTTGAGCTTTTGACCTGTAACTCTCTCTGCATATGCATGAAAATGTTTGAAGGCTCCAAACACTTCTGATCTTTCCTTCAAAACATAAATGGTTATCCATCTTGTAGCATCATCAATAAAAAGAACATAATACCTACAACCATTAATTGATCCTTCTTTTGTTGGTCCTCATACATCTGTATGTATGAGCTCTAGCAAACCATCATGTTTAAAACCTTTCTTCTGAAATGATAATATGTGTGCCTTTCCCATCTGACAAGCTTCACATTTATAGATCATATGTTGGCTCTTTACATTTGGTAGCCCTATTACAGATTGATTCTCCACCATGGTTTTAATTCCTTTTTCATTGAAGTGTCCTAACCTCTTATGCCAGAGGTCTAACTCTGTACCATAGACAATTTGATTGTATCCATCCTCTGGATCTTCAGAAAATACTCCTTCATTTGTAAATAAAACTTGAAAACATTTCTCTACTATTTGTCCCACACTAATCAAATTATTTGGTATTGTTGGGACATACAAAACATTTGTTAGCAAATCAACTCCACTCTTGCACTTCACTTTTCCAACTGAATACACATTATGTTTGGTATTTTCACATGTTTGTACTATGTGACTCGCAATACCTTCTTCCAATTCTGATAATAGTTCTATATTACTTGACAAGTGATTTGAACAACCAGAGTCAATATAGAATACCTTGAGATCCTCTTCTCTAATGCACTTATTGAATTCATCATCAATGTTGTATGGTTGTCATTCTGTGTATTATTCCAATTTCTTCCACCACCTCTACCAAAACTTCCTCTTGAATTTTCTCTTATTCTTTGAAATTGATTATGAAACCTTCCACCTCTTCCTCTGCCATTATTACTTTGATTCTGATTTCATCCTTGTTGGTTATGCCGACAATCATAAGCTTGATGATTGCTCAATCCACAAATCCAGCATGTCTTCATGTTATTATTCTCATTACCTCTACCTCTTCCATTTCCTCGACCTTTACCTCTACCAATACCTCTTCCTCTTGCATAATTTTCTTGAGTAGTCAGCTCTTCTTCATCCTTTGCTTTACCTTTGTCACTTTTCTTCTTATTCTTTGCATACATAGTAGAGCTATGTCCTTTATCTCCATCTGACTTCAACTCTTGCTCAAATGTAGGCATCAATCCAAGCAATTGATTTAATTCTGGTACATAATGATTTAATGAAAGTTCAGTTGAGAGTACAAAAGGTTTCCACATTTCATCTACTCTGAATCCTACAAGCAATTGTGCTATCAGCCTATGATCTTCAATATCCTCATCAATAGATCCAAGGCTATCTGCCAAGTCCTTCATCTTAGTGACATAATCGCTAATGCTTTGACTTTGCTTCTTCTTAAATGTGGTAAAATCTAACTATAAGCGAGCCTTCCTAGCTTTATTAGTGTTTTGGAAGTGATCTTCCAAATCATTCCATGTGTCTTCAACTGTTTCTAAACCTCTGATATGTGGTAACAAATGATCTGTGATAGTGTTGTATATATAAGCCCTTGCACTTGCATCTCTTTTCTGCCATAGCTTCAAAGCTTCTAGTTCTTCTTTCCTTGGTTGACTATCATCTTTAAATGTAGGCTTTTCTTCTTCACATGTCACATATACCATTAGATCCTTACTCATAAGTAAGGCTTCCATTCTCATTACCCAAGGAGGATAATTATCTATGTCCAATTTGTCAATAGATACATGATCTTCCATGGTCTTATTGCTTCTGTTGCAACTTGTGAGTATAAGGTTAAAGTATGGTACCTTTTGTAGATCTTTACCATTGAGATTAACTTCGAAGTACTCCTCTGATGTATTTTATTGTTGGACACCTTAGCTTTCACCTTTTCAATGAAGAAGTCTTCAACTCCTCTTGTATATGTACCTCCTTTCACTCTTGAGGAACTTTCTTCTCTGATACCACTTGTTGATGTATGAAACACCAAAAGAACTAAGCTAAACTGATATTAGAATTCCTCCATAACCATCATTTGCTTAGCAACACTCTAAATTAGAAACCTTTATCACTAAACTTAGTGAAATCCAAAAATTCACTAAGTTTAGTGAATTTTTGGATTTGCTTAGCCTCTTCTTCTAACTTCAAGTCTGATCTATATTAACTTGATTCTTGTAAATTCTTTTGATCATTTGCTAATAGAATTTCTTGCTAATTTTACGCAACACATTCCAAGAAAAACTTTCAAGTAATAACTTCATAATCTTTTGAATTCCCTTCCACATTTGAACTATGTCTGAAATCTGAAAAAATGACTTCATTGATTTGACATACCTTCACTATTAGACTCATTTCTCTACGTACACGTCTTGTTTTGCAAAGATCTTTTGGTCGATTTTAGTTGAAGGTAGTAGCTTCAAAATGAGCTATCATTCATGAAAAACTTTACACTGTGTTGTGAGATCTGACCTTTAGAAGATTAGGGAAAAGTGTGCCAAAAAATGCATAACTGTCAACTAACTTTCACACTGATATGAAATCACTTAGAAATCTCTATACAAGAGAAATTAGATCAAATCCTTTTACACAAACATGTGTTATCTATTAGAGAAGATGTGTACAAATTGGCTTGGCTTCATTCTGCTCATAACCATGGAAAACTCTCCTACTCTGAGTAGTTCTTCCTCAACATCTCTCTCAAAAAAACCCAACTTTTTCTCTACTCACTTAAGACTTGCAAATCAAGGTCTACTTTATGTTTTTCAACTCAAATTGACTTATATACATATGGTCTACATACTCCTAGACTCAAACTCATAATTTTAGAAGTTCTATGTCAGACACTTAATGAGTATGTGAGACTAATGGAGTTTTCTTTTAGCATGCTCAGTCGGTAGTGATCATATCGATATAGAGCCTATACGCCATGTTATCTCCATTTTGCTGCTCGTAATTGGGTAGTGATCTCCAAGATACAAGAGATCACATGTAAGCATTCTTGGAAGATATCCATAGAACTCCTATATCCACATGGCTCGAAATTCATTCCTTGATGAAGGTCTATATAAAATCATTCATAAAGAAGAATAGCACGAGTTTCTTTTTGCATAGATCTAGAGATCAAAACTGAAATTCTGTAGATAATCTTCAGAGGTGAAAAATCTAAATGCCTTCGTGATCAGAAGAAGAAGTTGCACCATCAATAAGATATGTAAACTAGAGTAGTTGATGTGGAGAAAATATTCTTCAGTAAAGCGACACAACAAAATATATAAGTATAGAATTGAATCTACAATAGCATAAACGAAAAAGACATGAATGGTTGAAATCAAGGTTGTGAGTTCGATCCTTGAATGCTAAAGAATTCGATCTCATTTTCCTTTTGTCTGTGATCTTCAAAGAGCTGCAACACACAGTGTAATAAATTATAATTGAGTTGAGAAGCGCAATATATCACAAACGTTCCTTGTTCCCTTGGTTAAAGGGAAGCTCTATCATGATGATCTCTTGGGTTCAAGACTTGCAGGCATCTGCTAAAATGGGAAGCTAAAGAAATGATGTTCTGATGCCTTATTCCTTTTTCCACCATGGATTCCAGCAGAAACATATTGTTCTCTAGGCTAGATTGTGATCTACTCATGAGGTAAGTAGCAAAAATATGAGGATGAACATTGACCCATAGACTTGAGGTTATGACTTCAGGTCTTGACTGCATAGTAGCATACTATAGAGTTTCATAGCATACTGGTTGAACACTAACTCATAGACATGAGGTTACTAGTTCTAGTCTTGAGTGTAGAAGATCATGGCATGTTACAAAGACATCATATTTTGCTATACCAAGCAATTCGGCAGACATAAGAACCACCTATAAAGAGAGCCACGATGAAAACCAGATTCGTAGCCAACAAAAGAGAACAAAGATATAGTGTGATATATGATGCACATATCTTCATGAAGATTTGAAGTAGACAATAAGATCTCTATGAGAGCTTGAAGAAGATGATACTCCCACACAAGGTCTCCATGGAAGCTCTAGCACTGATACCAGTGCAAGACTACGACCACCACTGATAGAGAGATGACTCTCCTCCCAACCAAATGCCTCTATATATAGTTCTCTCTAGGGGACTGCCTGCTTGGGAAGGTGGATACTAACCATCCATCTGTCAACCATGTAACTGCATATGCGCCATTTTCCACTTAACTCGAGTTAACTCAAGTGGATGCTTCTAGAAGGCTCTAGATCTTTTTGGGAAAAATACTCTCCCCATGTCGCCCATGGGGATCGAACACAAGAACTCCTCCTTCACATCCTTGAGACTTAACCACTAAGCTAGGTGGATCACTTCTTCACAAGAGCACAAGACCTCCTAGTAAGTCTAAACTTCAGATCTTTGGTCATACACATGGATGACCAAACGATGTCCGGTTTTAGATCCATCTAAACCAACCGGACCCCTAGATCATAAACTTACTTTATTACAACCATTGTGAAATTTTCAAGATATGAGAGTGAAACTTCGGAGGTAGCCTCTTCTTTAAAGACATCCAAAGGTAGCCATGAAGCATGGAAAGACTTTTGTCGAGGACCAAAGGGTGCAGAATAACTCTTATCATGGACAACAGAAGAATATAGCTTGATCTAGAGATAAGTATTTTCCGAGTTAATGTTTGATTTCAATACTTGTTTTTGCTCTTTGCTTTCATGTAGAATGCATTTTATTATCATTGAAGCATGGTAGAAATTTTCATTTTTGATAATATTGATGTGAATTAATGAAAGCTAAATAGGAGAGCATATATGTATTGAAACACTTGTCAAGCACATGCATGCATCTATGAGTCATAATTTTGACTTCATGCATTGAAATGAATGAAAGTTTGCACATTTCTTCTTCCAAAAGAATGTTTTATGCACAACATATTGCTTAGAAAAGGTATTTGATGCACTGAAGTTTATCTGCATGCATGTTTATATCTTTTTGAATGGTCACAAATTAGTCTATTTGTGCATGGATGCATGACATGCATGCATAGCAAGCTCAAAAATTGCTTGAATTAAGGTTAGGGCATGAGAAGAGAAACATGCCAACACATGCATGCACTCATATGCATTTTCCTACAAGCACATGCATTTGCATATGAGAAAGCATGGTTGTTTGCTAAGTAGATGATCAAATGTACTTTCCTAATCATTGCCTTACATTTTCAAGTGTGAGTTAGATAGTTTGGAAAACGTTAAACTAGTTAGTTGCAAAGCTCTTAGCTAGAATGCAAATCAAGTAGCTAGTCCATTCTTTCCCAAAAGTGATACTTGGTATCATATACTTAATGAAGAGTCTCATTAAGTATATTAGAGGTCTTGCTTATTAGAAGTAGGCATGCCAAAAATCAAGCATTCAATTTTCTTACCATCTTGATGAGCAAGAAAACATGGCTACTATGATGAACTTAAGTCCACGTGATACTTAGAAAATCCTAACGACAAGCTTAAGAATGAGATTTTACACTTGCTTGTGTAAATTCTCATGCATCCAAGTAGATAAATAGCTTAAGAAAAGTTTCCCTAGATCCTTGGGCACTTTCTAAAGTGTTACTTGATTCTATCCCAAGACGTTACATAAATCACTTATTTCCATCTAAAAGAATGGTGGAAATCAAAGAAGTGATTGAACATTGCATTAGTCCAACTTTGATGTTCAATAGATGGATGTTAGGTTCCCTGATTCTGTCTTTGGTAATGATGCAACTTGCTTATTACACATGGAAACCTTAAAAGAACTCTTTGTTTTCAAAGGATAAGAGAGTTACTTTTTGGTTTGGTTTCATTTAAGATAATTGTAGCTTCAAGAGGAAAGCTAAACAAGAGATCTTTAGTAAATGAGACAAGTTCCTAAACACATGAATCGAACTATGGAATTTTCATTTAGGAATACAAAGTTACAAGCAATGGATCTCCAATCCATGGACTTTTCCTAAATAAGTTCACAAATATGTTAGGATCAATACTTGAAGATGTCCATTTGAACAATATTCTATGGACAGAAGCGATCACATGATAAAAGCTTTGAGTTCTTTCCAACAGTCTATCTTAGAAAAGAAAAGGCAAAACATAATCCTTAAACCTAACTTCAAGTTAGGGAAAGTAAACATCTTCAAGACATAGATGTTTGTTTACAAAATTTATATAGAAAATAAATGTTTGGCATGCTAAATTCAAGAAATGGTGGGATGCCTAACCCTAAAGGTATTTGTTGTTGTAGTATGCCCAAGTTTTATCTTGTACGAGGACCAAGGCGTTAGCTTTCTTGACATTCTACTACATATGCACTAATTCACATTGCAAAAGTGTATCTTTTGGACAAGCTATTTATAAATCTCAATCATTAAAGCCTTCCAAGATGTTGGTAAGCTATTACTTCTAAGAAAGAATATCGATGATTCTTGAGTGATAAATAAGAGAATGAAGTGTTCATAGTACAATTATTATACGTTGGTCCACTCACCAAAAGATTCTTATTCTTGAAAATATTCAATCAAAGTGGATTGTCAAATTATGTTTAAAGTACTTTAATAACATCAAAATTTTGAACAATGATAATAATTTTCTTCAAACTCAAGAATAAGAACACATGTAAATGAAAGTTCTAGTCAAAATTTCATCAGGAAATGGTAAACCATATCCTAAGGTGATCCTTTAGTCTGATCTCCAGACATGAACAACATTCCAACAATAAATATTTGAGAATCTTGTCTAAAAGTCAAGAATTCATTCCAAAAGTGATTATAATAGAGAAATGGATTCCATGATGGATCATTTGCTTAGGTTATTTGACTCCCTAGAATGAATCTCAAGTCCTTGAAGAATAAACTACTCCCTAGTAGTGAGAATGAAATTCTTCAAGCTAGTTTGATAGGAAGTAGTTCTCGAGAAGACCCAAACCATTAGTAGTGGTACTTGAAGTCTGATGGTTGATATAACCTAGTGGTGTATCAATATTGATAAGATTCTTGATTTTGGAATCTAAAAGACATCAGTGCATGCTTGGACTTGAGTTGAGAAAAAAATCTCTAAAATCCTATGGGTACATGAAGAAGCTTCACATAGTTCAAGAGATTTTAAGGATAGAGGCCAAGTCTTTATTCTTGAGGTCAACCCGATTTGATCAAGCTTGGAAATGTTTGTCCAAGAACTTGCTATTGGAACTACTTCAAGTTTTCCCAAGTATTGGCAATCAAACTCCTTTTGGGAATTTTTCACTCAACTTCCATTTATCCAATGGAAAGGGTGAAAAAAGTAAAGTCTTTAGAATTTTGAACAGAGTAAAATATTCCAAGTATATAGTTTACAACCATGATGATGATAATTAAGTCTCTGGAAGGTAAAACATGAAGTTTGCCTATACTTAGAGGGATTTTGGTAAAATCCAAAAAAGCATGAGAAGATTCTTAACTTAAGCAATAGAGAGATTCTTGTAAAGTACAAGCTAGGGTAGCTATTTAAAGCTTTAGTGAAAAAGGAATCTAAATATAAGAAGTGAAAAGCTCTTGTCACTACAAATTGATCGAGAACAACCAATAGATCTTGAACTATTTAAAAGAAGATGATGCAGAGAATTGAAGGAACAAGACAATGATGGTCACAAGTGTATGTATATTGCTTCCATGTAATGTATAAGTGATTTCAAGTATTTATATAGACTCTAGGAGTGTTCCACAACTTCTATAAGTGGATTTTGAATTCAAATGAAGGTGGGAATGGTTGTTGGAGGGAATCAATTCACTTTCCTACAATCTAGGAAAAGTGAAGATCTAGTTTGATCTGCTTTTAGGTGATTGATTGCTTTATTGAATGAAACTTCACCCACCATAAATTTGTGGGATTTGGGCTCTATCTTTCTACCTTTACATGTGTAAAGCTCAAGGCTTTTACAACGGTAAATGAACCATCAAAAATTTCTCAAAAAAATACAATAAATGAGCATAAGAAAAAGAACTCTCCAATGGATATTCTTTCGATGTGATAGCCTTTGATGTAGATCAAATCCACCTCAACCATAGTGTAAGCTTGATGTTCCAACAGTTTTCTCTTAAAAACCGTAAAAAATAAGGATGTATTTTCAATCCAAATATTTTCAATTTTCCAAGGTGAAAGCGCGAGATCGTGAAACAATCATGTGAAGGAATCAAAACCTAGAATTTCAAGTTATAGGTATCACCTAAAACTACCAAAGTCTTTTAAAGAATTGAAGTAAGAAGGTACTCTTTAAAGATATGTTCAGACTTCAGGATAAGTATCACTCACACATCAATGTGAATTTAAAATAGGGTGGTATGGGACACCAGATTTTTTACTCAGATTGATGTAGGAAAGATGGTGTGGGACATCGGATCATGGGTTGATAATTATCGTTTAGTCCTAGAATGAACTTTGAAGATAGATTTGATTTTCAAGGGAATCAAAAATTAAAAGGAGATGTTTAAATTCAAGGAGAATAATAGCATGCTCTCAAGATATTTCAAGATTAATAAAGTATGTAGAAAGGAAGTAAGTTCATTCCACAATAGAACGTCCTCATGCTCCTGCATCAACAAGTATACATGTTCGTGTGCCTAGAGAGTTTGCTCCAAATACACGATGCAACAATGATGCCAATTCTCAAAATGAACGTCGTGCAACTGGAGAAAAAAGTATTGATCTTTGGACTCATGGTTCACTATATCCTCTTGATCCAATATCTTCTTTGGAATATCTATAGCATATCATAATATATAGAATTCCATAAAATATGTGATCTCATTGATCACATCGGAGTTCATGGCTATTGTCCCTTCAAGATTAGGGACTCTACAGACTAGGTCATACAAATCCGTACGACCATTGTAGTCTGTAGTATCCAAAAACTCCATGAATAGATCTCGAGGAGATTTCATGGGAGTGGAAGTGCTAGCAGCCATTGCTTGTGCGCGAGAATTCTATTGGCTTGTCTGTGCTTTCTAGCTCTTTGAGAGTGCAAATGTGAGAAATGAGCACATAGAACCCATTTTTATAGTAGTTTCAAGTTTTTAAACTGACTGGGCCCACTTTTAAAAGTATAGAATAAAGAAGTGCAATTTCAAAAAATGTGTTTCTGATGACAAAATAATGCACAGAGAAAAACATGAGCAACCACATTTCAAAGTAGTGAACATAGACTTTTTGACATTCCAAAAGTTTTGAAATTACCATTGCAAAGAACAAGGTATATACAATATCTAACATGAATCGATTGTCCTACTTTTTACAAGGTTCTTGAAAGTGCAATAACCATGAGATACAATGACCACAGCCCAAGAAGTGACATTATCAAGTTGCAAAAGAACTATGACAATGAGAGTTCTGTTCCATCTTTGCTCCAATCTACAAGGACTTTCATTTTGTATTCCATTTTTCTGCCCACCTGTAATTAATTTGCAAGAAATTGAAGTCATTAAAGTAAAATAAGCAATAATGAAAAGATTACTTTAACAAAAGCACGAAACATTTCTCACCTTATGTCCTTGAGTTTCGAATTTGGATTGAGTTAGTCCTTCAAACCCCATAATCATCAAGTGTTCTCTTAGATTAGCCAAGGTCCAATGATTATTCACTGAAATAGTTTCTGTTTCATTGTTGGGCAATCTAAGCTTTATTTCAAATGAATGTAAAGATCCCTTTGAACTTTGAAATGGTACCCATTTTCCAAGTTTGCACATCCAATGATCATAGTAGAATCTGATGTATAATGAAGTATGTTGTTTCAAATATCGAAATCCTATACCTGTTCCACCTATTTTACAAAGATACTTATCACCTTTTGCAATTCCTTCTATCAAACCCCAATTTTCACCAAGAAGACTTTCGACTTGCTCATATGTGATATCTTTACACATGAACATGGTGGAAGTCTCATGGAATGAGAATCCTTGGAATAAATATACAAAACAATGAATGGGAAAAGACCAGTGCAAACCTATAGACCTAGACACTTTTGTGAATTTCAAAGAGTTATGTATATCCATTACCATCTTCTGCTTCAAAGATGATACGGACCATATATCAGGTTTTGGCCACTCCAAGCTAAGAAGAGAATGTACTTCAGTTCTCTCTAACCTTCCAAAACCATTCATTGTAGAGGGTACAACATATCTATGTGTGTAAATGAAAACTCTATCATGGTAAAGTTGAGCAGGAGATATTTCTAGAAAGACTAGTTCACCAACATCTGCATGCAATGCCTGGAAAGTACCTGTAAGACTATGAAGTGGTTGCTCTTCCACCAAAGTAGAAGGAAATATATCGGAAACAAAAAAGAAAACATATCTAAATAGTTCAAAAATATATCGGACACAAGAAAACATAAAATATTGTAGAGTGATACGTACAATTCATAGGATATCTCATTCTACTAGAGTTTTCAAGTTTCATAGTTGCCATTGTAAAAACATGTTGTACAATAGCAACCATCCCATTGTCTCTGTGCTTCTTGAAGCCAAGTAACTTTCCCTCCAATGAAGATCTAAGTTTCCATGATCTCTAACTCGATGAGGCCCAACTCTAGAGGGCTCCATGTACACCCATGCACCTTTGGAGTACTCATGTGATAACCACTATCCATTTGTGGCATTGATATTGTGACATCTTAATGTGAGGATTTCATCTTTCGGTTGCCTAGAAGCTTTAGATGTTTCCATTGAACCTAAAGGTCTTCAAGCTATAACAGTAATTCAAGATAGGAGATGCAGGTAGGTTGGAGTGTAGAAACAGGAGCTTCAATGGTATGCTACAGAGTGAAAGTAGTGGGAAAAGATGACTTTTTGGGACCTGGTTATGAAAATGTGAGGTTTAGGAGGGAAATAACTCGTTTTTTAGTATTTTTTAAAAAACCCAATTTTTTCAGCTCAAAACATGCACGGATTTTGAATTTGGGGTCAAAAAGAGTACTTTTGACCCTTAAAAGTAATGGGGGGTCCATGTTTAGGTGTTATGATGAGTTTTCTAATTTTTTAGAAATTTTGAATTTTTGGGCCCAACTAAGTTAAGAGATTCCTTCTCTCTCTAGAGGCAGTTCATTAAATAAGGGAGAAAATATGTCCCATCTCCCCCCTTCAGCCTAGTATTTTATAGGGCATAGACTATCGCCACCACCATCTTCTGATTGGTCCATCACTAATCACTCCTTAATCTAAATGGCCCATTTAGGGTTCATCTTTTCCCCTAATGAGGCCTCGACAACAACCATTCCAACCTCTTTTTTCTTTGCCTCTTTTGCAGCCAGTTTAGGACAGTTCTTTATGATATGATCATTTCCTTTACAATACTTGCAAAACAATTTTTGCTTTTCTGATTTCTTTTCATCTTTGTCTTCCCTCTTTGATTGTGCAGAATTAGCAGATTTTTTCTTACTACTTGAAGAGCTCCATTTTCATTTGCCCTTCTGACTAGTCAAGAAAGCTTGATTTGCAACATGCATAATGAACCTATTCTACCTGGACTAATCTTCTTGCAATAGAAGGGAGACTAACTCCTCAAATGATAAGGCATTTGGATTGCCTTTCATCTTCAACTGAAGAGAAGAAGCAAAACTCTGATATGAATCAGGACGACCATTCAGAACGGTCTGCACAAGTGATCAATCTGGTATAAGCTCATTAGCAAAAATCAACTGTTCCTTCAAGTCTTTGATCTTTGTTAGAAAATTGTCCATACAATCACCTTCATTCATGTGCTCACTCTCCAACTATTTTCAGAGGTAAGCAACACGAGCCTCATTCCTAGCTTGGTACAATGTGGTAAGTGTATCCCAAGCATCCTTAGCTATTCTGCAAGAGCGAATGTGAGGAATAATGGCACGTTTGACAGACAAAGCTATCAATACATGTGCCTGGGCATCTCTGCCATCCCAACAAATTGCTCTACAGTAGGTGTCGCAGAAACCGCAACACGAACAAGAAGATATAGAATATCATCATCTTCGACACCTTCTTCATCAGCTTCAATACCTAGAGTTGTAACAGTTGCAGGTGTGATAGCACGTTTTTCAACACCCTGCATAATGTTCCACAATGCTTTTGCAACCAATACATGTTGTATCATATAAGCCCACAACGGGTAGTTGGTACCATCCAACTTACCCTCAACAACCAACATATGAAATACATCACTCCTTTCAGCCATGGCCGGTGACTAAAATACCTTGATGCAAAAAATTGACTGTATCTCAAAAAATTGAAAGGAAATCCCCAAAAGAATTCTGTTAAACCTATAACAGACTTTGAGACGCTTATACTAGAGAACCGAAACTGGTATATACCTTTGGCACAAAAAGACAAAATAGCCTACATAAGCATTGTGATAGTGTGTTCGGAGCCCGAAACGAGCACAGATCGTGATTTCGGCACCATACAACAAAGCTGTTTTGATTTTGGAAACACGCTGAGTATGCTCACCAAAATTCGTGGAATTCTGAGATTGTAACCAGAGAGGTGTCGATGATGCCCTAGATGAAGCGGCGACCTAATCTGATACCAATTGTTGGAGTTAGAGGTCTCTAGAAGCACGTGAACAACACAAGGAAGTAGAAGAAGCTTGGAGCACAATACACAATATTGAATGTATTACTAGAGAATCTACAAAGATAAGTAGCCCATTAGGGCAATAGGCGTATATACAAGACGGGGGAAAAAAACCTCCTAAAGAGGGAAAAAAGTGCCCCGACGGTCCTAGTGTGTTCACACACATCACTACCTAAATATATCAATAGGCTTATCCTTTTGCTTCTGATGTTACTCAATTTTGATGTAGCTTATTTTCCTAACTCAACTATCATCCTTTCCAATCTTTCTAATAATCCATCAAAGTGTAATTGAGTTTTGGCCTATTTGGTACAATTGAATAAACGATTGGCCTCAAACATGGTTTGAGCCAATTCTACCATCTTTTCACAAAGCTTGGTTTGTTCAATCTCTAGATCAGCTCTCAGGTAACACTTTTCATCTCTCACATTTGGCCCTTCTTGGATTCTAGCTAGATATGCTTTAAGCATCATGTCTAGGTCCTCAAGAGTGGGATTTGCTAAGGGTGATGCTACTCTAGGTGGTGGTGGGGTTATATGAGGTGGATTAGAAGGTGATGGGGAGTGTGGTGGTGGTGGTGATGTGTGAGAGTGCATTTGAGATGTGATTTCAACTATCTTGGTCTTTGTTTCTCTTATGCTCTCCTCAAGTTCACTCATCTTCTTTGACCATTGTCTTTTCATTCGTTAACGACTATCCTCCCCCTGAGCTCTCATGACCACTTGCACTGGGGCAGTTGAAGTCACATTTCCATTAGAATCTAGCACTAATGCAATGAAATTAATCAGAGTGACCTTTAGCACATTGTTTGGGTTGGGACAATCTCTTAAGAGGTGCTCCTTCCCACAATCCCAAGAGAAACCTTGAATTGTTAGTGATTGGGGTTGCATAGGTGCAGGTTTAGGGAAATCATGAATAAAGTGATCTCCTTGGCGTATGTAGCATGATCCTTATCTGTCTAGGTATACTTCACTGGGATCACATTGGCTCGATCACTTTTTGATATCAATGGTGATGCTGGCACTAAGGCTCTATTGAAATTTTCTTTAGCGACTGCATACTTCACTAGGATCACTGGTTGAGGTCTTTTTTGTGCCTGATAGTGTGGCTGGTAGGGTTGTTTGGGTCTATCATACTACCACGGTGGGCACTGGTTCTGGTATCTCCCATGTTTTGGACATGGCTGCGGATAATTTTGCCTAACCACTTGCTTGTTATATAGGCAATCTTGTGTGGTATGATTGGTGTAACTCCCTTCTATGGTGTAATAAAGGCCATTAGGGTTAACTTGGGGTTGGGCCATGATTGGGCACACATTAACAATGTGGTCTCCTCCAGAGGTGTAGCATCGTTTCACTAGGGCAAATCTAGGTGTCTTCTTGCTAGCGACTCCCAACTTCTGAGCTACCTTTTCTACCAATTCATCAATAGAAGTAGGGGGTTTGGATATGAGGCTAGTGGAACTATTTGAATCTTTGTATATCTTAGAGGGCTCTAGCTCCTCACCTAGGTTGTTCTCAATATCTATGCATATGCATACACATTTCTCTATGGTTCTTGGTTCCTTTAGATACACATAAAATCTCAATTCAGCACTCAACAATTCATCTAGGAATGATGCCACTTGTTTGGTTGGTGTCAGTAGCTCTAGAATCGGGCATCTCTCCAAGTATTGCCTAAATCTTCTTCCTATGAGTCAAATTGTTTCTTGAGGTGTTTGTTTAAAGATATGGATCAATGATGATGTGTTGTGCCTCATGCAGATCTTAGAAAACTTAGTAATGAAGGCTTCTAGCAATTGGTCTATGTT
>CM035440.1:47234131-47314131 GCA_020310875.1 Ceratopteris richardii
GTTGTCGTCAAAGTCCACTTAATGTTGTCCTTCGTTGAATTCCAAATAACTGATGCCAAAAAGCTCCTGCAAAATGAAAGAGAAGAGAAATTAGAAAAGGGAAAACACAAAGAAAGAGAAAGGGTGCTACAGTATGTGCGATACTTACCAAAATTTCAGATCTAGAGAAATATTGATGTAGAGAGAGAGAGAGAAAGGGAGAGATGTGTGTACACAATACGCTCAGAATGTAGTTTGCACGTGCAAACTCGATAGTAGCAAAATTTGGTTCAAAATGCAAGCAAATGTGGAATTTTTGCTCTCCTGTCTGGTTAAAATGTTGCCTCGGTATCAGCATCGGTATAAGCGTCGGTAATTTACAAGCATTTTCAATAGTCATACCGACATCGAGGCGTGACCGTCGGTATGGGCAACGTCGGTATGCCCCTCATATGTTGTAGTGCTCCTTGATGACCATAAGAGACATTCGATCTTGGTTGTGGAAAGACAAATTCACCCTTCCAAGCGTAGGCATGCCTACTAGGTTCAGTTACCATGAACACTCTCTCTGATGTGTTGTGTAAATAGACCACTTTGCTTGGGGTATCATCACTTGAGTAATTAGACTAAGGGGTTGAGAATTCTCCAACCTCAAGTTGCTTCTCCTTTGGATCACATAGAGTGCTCAAGGCACTCATTCTCAAGCTTGCACATGCTTGTGCTCTAGATGCCCTTCGATGCTCTCAATGGACCTATTAAAGTCCCCAAGTTAGATCAAGAGTTAAGTTTAAGTGAATCAATAGAACATGTTCATTCATGTAATTCAAAGACCAAATTATCCCTTGTCTTTATGAAAAACTTCCTTAGAGATCCCTTGGTTTCCTCCCCCCTATGGAAGGCAAACATGATTTCATATGAAAATTTTAAGTCAATTCAAGGTTTTAGGGGTCAAAATAGGCTAATAGGCAAATAGGATTTCTCAAATTATTTGCTTGGGGGGCTTACTATGCTCCAATCTCTTGAAATTTATGATCAAAATTAGCCAAAATGGGAAAATTAAAAACCCTAAATATTGGTCAAAATTTCTTGTCAATCACGATGGATACAGGTGTCAATCATCATGGATAGAGCTCTCTGTCGTGGCCTATCAATCATGATGTATAGTGTTAATCATGATTGATCGTTTCAATCGCAATGGACAAAAATTTTTGGATTTTTGATGGACTGAAATTTTTGGATTTTCGCATGAATACCTGTCAATCGTGGGCCTATGCATCATGATGGATGGAGTTTTTTCCGAGGTCACGTGTCAATCATGATATTTCTATGAGTCACGTGTTGGAGATAGATGTCTACGGAAGCACGCAAACAACACAAGGAAGAAGAAGAAGCTTGGAGCACAAACACACAATACTGAATGTATTACTAGAGAATGTACAAAAATAAGTAGCCCATTAGGGAAATAGGCGTATATACAAGCCGGAGGAAAAAAACCTCCTAAAGAGGGAAAAAAGTGCCCCGGCGGTCCTAGTGTGTTCACACACATCACTACCTAAATATATCAACAAATGCCCCCTAGGAGTGATGCGGTGAACAAGGAGTTGGCACTCATGTATAAGGAAGTGCCAAGCTATGTGGAAATCACTCCACAAAAGGAAGTAAGCCCAAAGCTTTGCGGAAAGCTTCAAACTTCTCCCTAGGCAGAGCCTTCGTGAAAAGTTCTGCAATGTTCTCCTGCATGGGCACATATGCCAAGCTGATCTCCCCAGCAGAGAACCTCTTCTTGACATAGTGATAATGCACCTCAATGTGCTTAGCGCGAGCATGGAACACAGGGTTCCTCGCAACTGCCAATGCGCTCTGACTGTCAGTGAAGATGGTGGTCGCAGAAGACTGGCCAACACCCAAATCAGCCATAAGGCATCTGAGCCACACACACTCAACAGTCGTTGTGAAAGCTGCCCTATACTCAGCCTCACAACTAGAAGTGGCTACAGTAGGCTTCTTCTTGCTCAACCAAGATACACATGAGCTACCAAGCATGAAGTAAAAACCACTGGTGGACACACGAGTGTCATAGCAACTAGCCCAATCAGAGTCAGAAAAAGCATGCAAATCTGGTGGTAGTGATCCCCCCTTGGGATAAAAAAACCCAAGTAGCCGAGTACCACTCAAGTAGCGAAAGATGCACTTAACCGCCTGCCAATGCTTGAATCGTGGGCAATGCATAAACTTGCTCATTTGTGAGACAGCAAACTGAATATCTGGCCGAGTAATGCACAAGTAAATCAAATATCCAACAGCCTAGTGATAGAGTACAACATCAAATGCATCTCCAGCATCATGAAGACTCAATCGTTAACCTGTCTCCATAGGAGTGGCAATAGGCTTACAGTCTTCAAGGCCAAAACTCTCCAATAATGTGTCAATATATTTCGTTTGACACAAAGCCATTCCACCATCAACTTGCATAAATTGAATGCCCAAATAGTGATGCAAATGCCCCAAATCAGACATCTCAAATGAGGCATGCAAATCAGCCTTGAAATCAGCAATATGCTTCTCAATAGGACTAGTGAGCAACATGTTGTTATCATAGACAACAATGATTAGAAGCACATCATTAGCACGCTTAACATATAAGGTGCTTTCAGTTGGAGTGTTCTCAAAACCATGTGCAACCAGATAGGCATGTATCTTCTCATACCAAGCACGTGGTGCTTGCTTTAAACCATATAATGCCTTCTTTAACTTGCACACCTGGTTTTCATGCCCTTTATGCACAAAGCCACGGGGCTGAAAAACATACACTTCTTCATGCAAGTCACCATTCAGCAATGCTGTTTTAATGTCCAACTGATGTACATTCCAACCATGATGGGCTGCAAGTGCACAAATGCTCCGAACAATAGTCATACGGCATGTAGGTGCAAAGGTCTCATCAAAATCAATGCCTCTTTCCTACGCATAACCCTTTGCAACAAGCCTAGCCTTATACCTGTCAGCTGTACCATCAGGTTTACGCTTTAGCTTGTATACCCACTTAGTGCCAATGGCCTTCTTGCCAGGAGGCAAGTCACATAAAGACCATGTACCATTCTTCATTATAGCATCATATTCAGATTGCATAGCAGCCATCCAATTTTCTGAATTCTATGCTTCATCAAAAGAAACAGGCTCATTCTCATCACAGAGACTAGACACAGCCATAGCATAGCAATCTGATGCAAAGGAGGCACTATGAGAGCCTGAACGAGTACGATATGACAAAGGTGCATCTAATTTGCTGTCACGCAAAGTTTGCAACAACCATTTTGGCATAGTTTTTGCATGCTCAATAATAGCTCTCTCATCAACAAGTGCATCATGTAAATCTGCATCAGAAATGGAATGATCTACATCATCATATGAAACCTGTAAAGGCTGAGAAGTTACCTCATTAGGACGAGCACTAGACTGTCCACCTGTAAAAAGAGGCATCAAAGTATCATACATGTCTTTGGAGCTAACAAATGTCTCCTTAGTACATGAAAGCAATGGCTGAATAGCATCTTCCACAAAGACAACATCATGGCTAACTAGAATGCGTTTAGTCTGTGGATGATACAGACGATAGCCTTTACTTTCAGAACTGTACCCAATAAAAATACATTTTACTGCCTTATCATCCAATTTTTTGCGATGTTGTTCAGGCACTAGTGCATATGCCAAACAACCAAAAACACGTAGATGAGCAACAAATGGCTTGCGGTCATGCCAAGCCTCATATGGAGTGATAGACTGCAGCGCTTTAGTGGGACACCTGTTCAGTACATATGCTGCACACATGACAGCGTCAAGCCAAAAACTATGTGGTAAAGCCTGACTCTTGACCATGCACCTCGCCATCTCCATGAGTGACCTGTTCTTTTGTTCAGCAACTCCATTCTGTTGAGGTGTATGCGGCACTGTATACTGGTGTTTTATCCCACGTTCAACCAGAAATGCATTAAAATCAGAAGACATATATTCCCCCCCTCGATCAGAACGGAGGGTGCCCATTTTACATGCTGACAGATTTTCAGCCAAAACCAAAAACTGTTTAAAGCACATGAATACTTCGGACTTTGCTTTGCGTGGATATACTCATGCATGCCTGGAAAAATCATCAATCAAAGTCACGAAGTAAAGGTAATTTCCAAAAGAGGGTGTCTGCATAGGACCACAGACATCACTATGTACAAGCTGCAATTTCTGTGTAGCCCGAACTAAACCATCTTTTGGAAAGGAGGAACACTGCATTTTGCCCAAAATACAGCCTTCACAAACATGTTCTCCAGGTGCCTCAAGTTTGGGCAAAGAGGAAACCATTTCAGATTTCTACAGGCGTAGCAAACTAGCAAAATTCAGATGATCAAAGCGTGCATGCCAGAGCTTTGCATCTGACATAGCCTGAGAATCATTTACTGCACATGACAAATCATTCATAGATCTTTCATACTCTATGAGCTTATATAGCCCACGGCATAAAATGCCAGAAGCAATAATAACATCGCCATTTGACAGATCATGAACTATACATCTATCATCAACAAATTTCACAACCAAGCCAATCTTGGCTAATGCAGAAACTTATAACATATTCTTCTTGATCCCTGGCACAAATAGAGCATCTGACAAGGTGAAAGAACTACCATCAGCAGTAGTCAGAATGATCTTACAAACTCCCATAATAGGATAAGAGGAGTTGTTGGCGCATGTGACAGTATTCCCTGTAGGGGCAAGCTCGAGTGAAGAGAAGAAACTACGCTGCGAGGTAATATGTTTGGTCGCCCCACTATCAAAGTACCAAACATATGAGTCTACTACAGACATGCACTGCTCATGAGAAGATGGGTCAAAACTGCAAACAGTAGTAAATGCCCATTCTTCTTCCTGCACAAGATTAGCAGACTCTGTTTTTGGTGTAGAGGCTTCTGCAACAACCATTCCAGCCTCCTTTTTCTTTGCCTCTTTTGCAGCCAGTTTTGGACAATTCTTTATGATATTATCATTCCCTTTACAGTATTTACAAAACAATTTCTGCTTTTCTGATTTCTTCTCATCTTTATCTTCCTTCTTTGAATATGCAGAATTAGCAGATTTTTGCTTACTAGTTGAAGAGCTCCATTTTCCTTTGCCCTTCTGACTAGCCAGGAAAGCTTGATCTACAACTCACATAATGGACCTGTTTTGCCTAGACTGGTCTTCCTGCAACAGATCAGAGACTAACTCCTCAAATGATAAGGCATTTGGATTGCCTTTCATCATCAACTGAAGACTAGAAGCGAAACTCTGATATGAATCAGGAAGACCATTCAGAACGGTCTGCACAAGTGAGCTATCTGGTATAACCTTGTCAGCAGAAATCAACTGTTCCTTCAAGTCTTTGATCTTTGTTAGGAAATTGTCCATAGAATCACATTCATTCATGTGCTCACTCTCCAACTGTTTTTGGAGGTAAGCAACACGAGCCTCATTCCTAGCTTGGTACAATGTGGTAAGTGTATCCTAAGCATCCTTAGCTATTATGCAAGAGCGAATGTGATAGCTTTGTCTGTCACTGGGCATCTCTGCCATCCCAGCGAATCTGCTCTGCAATAGGTGCAGCAGAAACAGCAGCACGAACAGGAATCTGCGGCACCGTCTTCATCAGCTCCAGCACCTGTATTTGTAGTACCTGTAGTTAGAGGTGTAACAGGACGTCTTTCAACACCCTTTACAATGTTCCACAATCCTTTTGCAACCAATACATGTCGCATCATATAAGCCCATAATGGGTAGTTGGTACCATCCAACTTATCCTCAACAGCCAACATACGGAATACATCACTGCTTTCAGCCATGGCTGGTGACTAAAATACCTTGATGAAGAAAATTGACTGTAACTCAAAAAGTTGAACGGAACTGCCCCAACGAATTCTGCTAGACCTGTAGCAGACTTTGAGACGCTTATACTGGCGAACAGAAACTGGTATATACCTTTGGCACAACAAGACGAAATAGCCTGCACAAGCGCTGTGATAATGGGTTCAGAGGCGATGGAAAATTTCGTGTGAATCTGAGACTGCAAACGGAGGAGTGTCGACGGCGCCCTAGATGAAGCGACGACCTGCTCTGATACCAATTGTTGGAGATATATGTCTGCGGCAGCACGCGAACAACACAAGGAAGAAGAAGAAGCTTGGAGCACAAACACATAATACTGAATGTATTACTAGAGAATGTACAAAGATAAGTAGCCCATTAGGGCAATAGGCGTATATACAAGCCGGGGGAAAAAAACCTCCTGAAGAGGGAAAAAAGTGCCCTGGCGGTCCTAGTGTGTTCACACACATCACTACCTAAATATATCAACATCACGATGGACAAGGGTGTCTATCGTGATGGACACCCATCTGTCATGATGGACAAGCACTCCATTGTGGGTTGTCAATCGCAATGGTATGAATTTGTTAGGTTTTTGCATTTATTGGTATCAATCCTAGGCCTATGCATTGCGATGGATAGAATACTCATCGTAATGAAGTGTCCGTCATGATATTTCTGTCAATCGTGATGGACAAGGGTATCTGCCATGATGGATGTTCTCTATTGCAATGGACAGAGGTGTCTGTCATGGTCTTTTTGTCCTGTATGATAGTGTTGATCACAATTGATGGTGACAATCACAACGGACAGAGAAAATGCAAATTTGTTTTTGACATTTTTGTGGATGTGTGATGGATGCAAGCCTCTAATCTATGATTGTGCACTCAATTTTCCAAAAAAGTGGATTTTTCTGTCTGTTTATGGACAGAGATCAACACCTCAGGACCTTTGTAGAGAATTTATGTACCTGGTGGAGCTATTCTAGCTACTAAGGATGCTCCTACTTGCAAGAACGCTCAACAAACATGCAAAAATAATGCACATAAGATTGCTCTCTCTCTCACACACACACACACACAAAATAGTGGAATGAGGAAATGGAAATGGAATGTGGGGATATGACAATAATGGTGAAGATGATGATAGAAGGAGATGGAGAGTAGAGATGGTGGTGATGATGAAGTAGGTAGAAGAGTAAAAGGTAAGAGATTACCTATGATTCCAACATCATGTCTCTACGTCTTACCATCACACGCTCATCCTCAAAGCTCGATCCCCAACAACAATGCCAAATTTGGTGTCACTCTAGCACAATGGAAAGTACCAATGTGAGGAGATCTACCTCATAATTTTCAATCCAGGAAGATGTAAGGAGGGTATGAAGACCATGAGCAAGTAAGGGATGGTCACCTTGTTGAGTGCTCTAAAGTCAACACAAATTCTGATTTTGTTGGTATTCTTCTTTGGTACTATAACCATAGGTGAGAGCCATTCTGACTGTTCCACAGGAATGATGATTCCTGCATCCTCCATCCTTTGTATCTCCACATAAATAGCTTCAACATATTTTGGGTTAAGTCTTTAACTCTTTCCTCTTATTGGTTTGGCTCCATCAACCAGAGGGATTCGATGCTCTCCATAATTGGCAGGCACTCCTTCTAAGTCTTTATAATGCCAAGCAAAAACAAGTGCATAGTGGGTCAAGAAAGATTTTACCTTCTCAAGGAGTTCTGGGTGGCTCCACAACCAAGTAGCCACAAAATTGGATGATTATTTTCCTGAGTGCCTAATTGTATTTCTTTGACGAGGTTTCTCTCTACCATGGTATCTTCATGCTCATCTCCAACCTTGCTTTCTTCCCACAACTTTCCATGCATTTCATAAGGTGGAGTGTTCTGGATCTCAATATATTCTTCCTTGTCCTGCATCCATCCTGTAGGGATTTGTTGAATTGGTAAAGAACATTCTTCACTAGTATGTTTTACTTTTTCTTTAGCTTTAGTAACTTCCTTCTCTATTGTTGTTGTATCCTCCTCCAAGTTGAATTTGAGGGGTCTCTTCCTGCCCCTTCTTTGGTCTATGATAGGCTCTCCTAATCCATCAACCTGAACTTTATCCTCATTTTCATCATAACATTCTTCTGTGCAAGAATTGTTAAGAAAAATTCAAAAACAAGAGAAAGAGTTGCCTGCTTGGAGCCAATTTAGAATATCCTCTTCCTCCCCAAAATCTATTTGGGGTTGGTCCTCTGTTTCTAGTTCCATGCAAATGCCAACTGATTGCATCATGCTCGTACTCCCTTGATGATCTGGGCCCTCCTCTAAATGTATCTCTGACAGTTCTTTCCCTTTCTTTTGTACCCACATAGTGTCCTTATCCTAATCATGGATGACACTTGCATGCCTCAACCATGGTCTTGCAATTAAGATGGGAAATCCTCCTTCAACCTGGGGCAGTCTTAAAACCACAAAATCCAGAATGAAGAGATTACCTTGTACTTACAGTGGAACTTTTGGGATCACTCCCAAGGACCTTACTTTGCTTTGATCTGCCAAAGTAACAGTGAAATTTACAGGCCTTCAAGGGTGGAGTCCAATCTTTTCCATTGTATGTTCAGGCATCAAGTTAATGTCAGAACCACCATCCACAATAACTCCTTGAAACTCATGACCTTTAATAGATATTGTCAGTCAAGGGCTCTTATAATCTGTAAGGGGTGCTTCCCCTACAATTTTACCTTTATGCATAATAGTAGTCTTTGCCACTAAACTTGTAGTGGAAGCTTCATCAATTATCTGCAAGAGTTCTGACCTAAATTTCCCATCTATCTTTATTAAATCGAAAATACTAACCTCCTTTTTCATGGATTTGAGTAGTTTTGAAGCTTCTAATTCCTTAAGAGCATGGGCTCCAATTGACTTATCAAACTCCTCATGAGCCCTATTGAATGCGTGCCCAATGGCATCACTGGTACATATGAGATCTCCTTTTTGCCTTGTATCTACACATGTGGTGGCTTTGTCTTCAGATGTCTCTTTGTCTTGATTCAATCCATTAATCCTTGATTCTTGACCTATTTCTACTTGAGCCTTCCCCTTGCTTCTTGTCTTCACTGTAAAAGATTCAATTTCTTCTAACTGCACCACTCTGGTAGATGGTGACGGCCCATTGACTTGATCTAACATTTCTTCTTTTTGTATAGAAATCATTTGAATGTGGGGCCCAGATGAAGAGGCTTGATTCTTAGGACAACAATTTTTATAGTGGTCTATGGCCTCTCGACAGTTGCTGCAAGGAGGGGCATTTTTTGGTAGAGTGCACCTACTTTGATAGTGCCCACATTTCTCCACATCTGAAACAAATGATTGGCCTCCTAGGCCCATTTCCAAAGTTATTCCTCTGTCTAGGGTTGTAATTGTTACCTTGATTGGGTGCAGCCACCATCACATTTGCTGGTGGTAAGGGTCCTCCTTGTGTCCAATATGTTGTTGCAGGTATTCCCCTTGATTGGCATTCCTGGGCCTCATGACCAACTTTCCTGCATAATTGGCAAGTCACACTTAACAGAGGACATTCTTACTATATGACCTTGCTTGCTGCACATGGTACACCAAAGTCCACTCTTGATGCCACCCCCTTTGAGTTCCTAGAACTCCTGTGGCAGCTGAGCCAATTCCTCAGCTTGGGCCTCCTCCTCCGTTTGGAGCTTTAATGCCTCAATTTCCCTCTTCATTTGAGTAACAACATTCTCCTCCTCTTTGTGGGGCTTATTCCTTTTTAAGCCCTCCAGCTCCTTCATTAGTTGGATTACTGGATCCTCCATTTCTGTAGAATATGGTAGTTGAGAAGAAGTTGCTCCATACTGTTGCCTTATCTGCTCCAGTCGTGTAGTTGTGCTGATGAATTCCTCTATGGAGGTTGTAGGCAACACTAATTCCTTGATTTTACATTCGGTGGTGTTGTATAACTCATGGGTTTAGAAGGTTAAACATATGGATTCTAAAGGTTAGAGTATGATGTATGTTTGCTTTGGTCTAACCCTTGAATTACCCTTGGAACATGCCTTGAACCTTTGGGTGAAACCCTTGGTTTTAACTCTTGAGGTATTTATTCATATGAGCTCCCAATTGAATGGTTAGAACCTTAGGCTTGATTTATCCTAAGGTGTGGGAACCTTAGTCTTGGGAGAAGCTTCTCTAGGAGCCACCTTGTGTGTACGTGAGAGAACAATCCTCATTTGATTTAGAAGGCATGTGATAGACCTTGGGAAATTAGAAGGCATGTGATCACCCTTGGGAAAGTGTCCACATGAGGGACACTTAGCTGGACACTTGGCCAATCTCAAGGACATGCACCCCCTTGGACTAGAGGTATATATATTGGTGGAGTTGGATGGGTCGATATGTACTCTCTCTTGATGTGAGTGGTCTAAGCTAATAGTTTGTGTACTCTTGCTAGGCGGATTATTCTTTAGAAGCTTGTTTTACAACATTGGTATCAGAGCCAAGCTCTCCTCGTGAACTCATAGGTGGCCCTTTACGTCCGATAGACTTTGAAGTTTGGTGCACATTTTAGCTTCAAAGGGGTTAGTACTACTGTCGCAGCCTCACAGGGTTAGTACTGTTGTGGGGTCATTAATTCCAATCAGATAATGAGCACTCACTTCGAATAAGTACAACAGAGCGTGCAGTAGCTCTTGGCCACGCAACTGTGCGTGCCCGAATATCCCTGCCTCTTTGCTGTCGCTTTCATTAAAGATGCCTTTCGAGGTACTTTTAACTATGTGAACACCCGTTGCTCACTCCCTGCCGGCCTATCAGGCCCATAGGCATGTGACACACTATTTCTTTAGGTGACTGGTCACTAGTCAGCCACGCAACAGGCCTAAGGCGGCTAAAAGATGAAAACGACGACTAGAAGCAGAGTCCTATCATGCACACATTTCTTTGGAGCACAAAATCAGAGGTGGGGAGGTCAAGACGTACTGAGCCGTCGATGGTTGCTTAAATTATATATATATATATATATATATATATATATATATATATATATATATATATATATATATATATATATATATATATATATATAGTTTTTTTCATTTATAGATCCGAAGAGAAATGGGATTCTAAGTTCTATACAAAATCGTATACATCCGGCAGTTCACGCACATAGCAGCCACTCTGTAGTTCTGTCATGCGTGCTTGGCCCAATTTGTTATATAAAGCGCTTAGTTTTGAGGATGGTAATCTTACACAGTCATGAGCGAGGCTTTGAGATCCATTCTTTTCAAGCATGGAGTTCTATGTGGAGCATCAAAATATTATGGAGAATAGCGACAAGCGAACTGTAAAGAGCCCAGCTTGAAAATCTCACGGTTACACCATGCGAATTGTGATCTAGAGAGGCATCACCTGCAGGTTCCGAACTTGTGCAGGTGTAACCCAATAGATTTCAAATGAAGGATACTGGAGGTTGGGATGTCATGATGGTCCAAGCTTGCAACCTCAAGTAGGAAGTATCCCAATAGAGAAGCCTCACCATACAAGGGATCAAAGGAAGGACATAGCTTTGATGTCCCAGGTAAGTGTTATTTTCATATTTGTTTGACATGCTAGAATAATGCATGAAAGAATGCATTTTGAATGAAATACGTCAGATCCACATGATGATGCATGAATTTACTTATTGGAGTGCTACATTTAAAGCATAGAAGAATAGACAAACCATCATTAGCATAGAATGGGATCCCCAAATGAAGGTTGACATGGAATATTCAACTAGCATGGCATGAACTCAAATGGAAGCATGCAATCAATATAGATCTTTTGCACTTAAATGGAGTTCTATATGTGAATTCCATGCATGCTTTAAAGAGGGGTTCAATTTTTGGACCTTATGCATGCTAAACATCTTCAAGAAAAGATGAAAATGTTTTTGGTATACACTATGATGCATGGATTGAATCACATATGCATGGGTTAATGGGACATGAGAGAGAAATCAAGTATTGTAAGTTTAAAGTTTTGAGATAGGAAAATGACTTCTTCATATGAAGTCAAAAGCATAAAAGTTTAATGGTGTGCTGAGATTATGCCCATTAACTTTTATGCTTTTTATATGTTGGCTTAATTCAAAAGCCAACAAGTAAACGTTTAAGCTAATACCGTTTACGTTTACCAAACAGTATTAGCTACGCCCCATACGGTATTAGCGAAAACAAACAGTAAACGGAAAACTTAACCGTTAAGGCGCTTAGCTAATACCCTTAAAGGGTTAAGCGAAAACGCGTAAAACCAATAGTTAAGCTAATACCAGGGCCGAAGGGTTAAGCATTTGCTGTAGCCTACATGGTGTAGCTGCGCTCAAGACCAACATGGTGTAGCTGTAGCTTCACCTTGGTTTTGCTGTAGCAAGACCAACATGGTGTAGCTTAAGCAAAACCAACATGGTGTAGCTGTAGCAACCCTTCTTTACTACATGGTCTCTTTAGCGCCTACATGGTGTAGCTGTAGCAAGACAAGACCATGTTGGTCCTTCTTTACTACATGGTGTAGCTGTAGCAAAACCATGTAGGTGTAGCTGTAGCCTTTACTTCATGGTCTTCTTTAGCGCATTCCCAACATGGCTCGCTGTAGCATTCGCTGTAGCCTACATGGTGTAGCTGCGCTCCTTTACTTCATGGTCCTTCTTGACCATTAAGGTCTTGTTTTGCTTAAGCTATTACCTAACGCGCGCAGCGAGCGAAACCCATAAAGGTATTAGTGCTAAAGAAAACTGATAGGCTTAGTTGACCGGTTAGGTTTTGCAAGTTTTCGCTTAAGCCTTTAGGCGCCGTTTCCCACCTTATGGTAGGGAAAGCTTTTAGTTTTCGCTTAAGCAAGACCATAATGGTCTTCCCTCCGGGTGGCCCTTTAGGTGTAGCTAATACGCTTAAGCATTCGCTGTAGCCTACATGGTGTAGCTGTAGCCTTCATGGTATTATTAAGCAAGACCAACATGGTGTAGCTAATACCTAAAGGCTAAAGCGTAATCGCGCCTTCTTGACTGAATGGTAATAGCTTAAGCCTTTTAGGAGCTAAAGTGAACGGGAAACATTTTCTTTAGAAACAACCGTTTCCGTTTCCCAATAGGTTTTCTTTAGCACCAATAGGACACTAAAGCACCAATAGGACACTTTAGCTTAGGAAAAGCCCCAGGGAATGAATGGTAAACGCTACACCATGTTGGCCCGGAGGTGCTATGCAAGCCATGTTGGTCTTGCTACAGCGGTTTAGCTTAACCTATACGGTTAAGGTGCTAAAGTTTACCGTTAGTAAACGGTTAAGCGATAGTTTACGTTTACCTAACGGTAAACTTTCTAACCTAAAAGGGTATTAGCTAAGCGCAAAACCAATTTTCTTTACTTTCCCTATCGAGCTAAAGAAAACTAAGCCTAAATAAACTTTACGATAGGTATAGGTATTAGCTTCACCTACTTTAGGTAAACTAACCCGCTTAAGCTTCACCATAATGGTCTTCCCTTCCCAATAGGTATTAGCTACACCTAATACAATAGGTAAACGCTTCACCCTAAAAGGTCAGGATGAAGCGTTTACCGTTTACAACATGTATTAGCTTCTACGTTAAGGACCTAAAGGTTCAAGCTAATACCGTTCACCAATAGGTGCGCTCGCATAACGCCTAAAGTAAACGTAAACGCTTAATCGAAAACAACATGTATTAGCTTCTACGTTAGGTAAACGGGTTTGTCAATGCGAGTTGATGCATGGGCGCTGGCGAGAAAGATCTAGCTTCTTTATGTATTTGGGGGAACCGCGCTTTCTCTTTGGAAGCGTGTTCTTTGGCGTGGGAGATGCTGGAAATTCGCGGAATAAAGCTAATTAGGGGCTAAAGAAAACCGTAAAGGTAAACGTAGATAGAAAACGTTAAGTAAACGTTCGGGCTTTAGTTAGTTTGAAGAAACCTCCTCTAGGGAAGAGGAAAGAAAAGCTTTGTGACAGGGTGATGGATAAAGGTACAGTCCGATCCATACGGAGACATATGGCGTATAGCATGAAGTGAGCAGTTAGCAGCTGACGCTATTTCTTTCACACACACATGTGCTATCCCCCTTTGAGTAGTATAACCAGTTATTCCGGAGGAGCTGTTGATTTAGCCATTTTCAGTCCCCACCTATCAGGTGTTTTATTTATTTTAGGCTTCATTAATTTTATAACCATTATCCTTAACACGCGCGGGCCTGGAATGACCATGTATAGATTACCCCTATCTGTTTGGTTTGTTTCAGTGATAGCATTCCTACTTTTACCATCCCCTCCCGTGCCGGCAGGTGCAACTACCATGTCATCAACCGATTGAAACTCTAATATCACCTCTTCCGACCCAGCAGGAGGAGGGGACCCTATCTCATACTAGCATCCTCCTTGGCTCCCTGGTTATCTAGAGGTTCATACCCCTATTCTGTCAGGACTTGGTATCATTAGCTACATTGTCTCCACTTTCTTCAGAAAACCTGTCTTCGGTTATTCAGGCATGGTGTATGCCATGATCAGTATTGGAGTTCTCGGATTTACTGTTCGGGCTTATTATACGCTCACCGTAGGCTTAGACGTGGATACACGTGCCTACTTTACAGCGGCCACCATGACTATCGCCGTGCTTACCGGAATCAAGGTTCCTAGTCGGATTGTCATCATGTGGGGAGGCTCGATAGAATACAAAACACTCATGTCATTTGCAGTAGGGTTTATCTTTTCGTTTACTATAGGAGGACCTACTGGTATAGTCTTGGCTAATTTCGGGATAGACATTGCTCCATACGATACCTACTACGTGGTTGCATATTTCTATCATGCATCTTTTATGGGAGCTGTTTTCGCCCTATCTGTAGGGTTCCACTACCGGATAGGTAAAATGCCTGGTCTTTAATACCTAGAGACTTTGGGTTAAATTCATCTTCGGATTACTCTCTTTGGAGCGAATCTGACTTTCTCTCTCACGCATTTCCTAGGTCTTTCGGGTATGCCATGTCGCATCCCTGATTATCCAGATGCTTACGTTGGATGGAATGCCTTAAGTAGTTTCGGCCTTTATGTTCTTGTATCGGGGATCCCTCGTTTTTTCATAGTAGTTTTCAAAACTTCGAGCGGTGGGAACAGGTGTGCTCCAAGTCCTCGGGCTGGTGAATAGAATTCAACCATATTTGAATGGATGGTCGAAAGTCCTCCAGCTTTTCATACTTTCGGAGAACTTTCAGCTATCAGGGAAACGAAAACCTAACAGTTTTCTTTAGCCCCTATTCCGTCTCGAATAGAACATGCCTTACTGATTGTCTGTCCCCCGGGACTTGATTCCTATGGACCGCCCAACCCCGCCAACAAGCCCGGACCCTACGCGGGGTCACCACCAACAACCCAGGTGCGAAGCTAAGCTCAACTTGTTAGAAGCTAAGCTCAACTTGGGGTGAAGCTAAGCTCAACTGCGGACACAAATCCAACCCCAACGATCCGCAGAGTTGAAGCGAAAACAAACAGTAAACGGAAAACTAACAGTAAACGGAAAACGTTAAGTAAACGTTTAAGCTAATACGTTTAAGTTTTCGGTTTTTAGAAAACGTAGAAGCTAATACCGACGTTTACCGTTACAGTATTAGCCCGTTCACTTAAGGCCCGAAGGGTTAAGCTAATACCTAAAGTTTTCGGGCTAATACCTAAAGTTTTCGGGCTAATACCTTTAGGTATAGGTATTAGCTCTTTAGCGCCTTATGGGGCGAAGCGATAGCGCCTAATACCTTATGGAGCTAAAGAACGGGAAACATTTTCTTTAGCTAGGTGCGAAGCTAATACCGTATGGAGCGATAGTTTACGTGTTGTAAACGTTTTCTATCGCTGCTACCTGGTCAACGCTAAACGTTTACTTAATGGTATTAGCTTCTACGTTAGGTAAACGGGCTAACTCTGCTCCCGGCTTGCTTCGAGGCTTGCTTCGATGAACCGCTTGCATAGCACCTTTATGTCGCTTTTACGTTTACAACACGTATTAGCTTCGAGGCTTCGCCCCTTCTGCCTTGGGGTTGAGCGGTTGGCAGTAGTTTTTCTATGCTCATGTTAAAAGGATATACTCTTCCTATGTGAAACGTTCCGGTTCAAGCCCGATCATGAGCCAAACTTCCTCGGAAGGATCATCTACTACTCTGTCATTAAGTTGAGCACTGGTATGGTGACTGGAGATTCTTGGGGGAATGTAAGATGATCCGCCTTGCCTCCATTCCGCGGTTGTTAGCCCTTTCGGCTAATGACTAACCAAGAGATCATCAACGCTTCTAACTCAACGCAGTAAGCGAAGAACCGCGAAAGCGTGTTCTTTCTGGTTTACTAAACCTGTTTTTTGTTCTATTTTACGTTTTCTTTTTCCCGGTTCGGGTTAGTTGACCGTAACGGTAAACGGGATTGGCTAGCTAATCTAATCTAGATTAGAGATATATGGGAGTTGAGTGATGATACCGGCTAAAGCTACCAAGCTGCTGGAGTTGGCAAGGGAGACAGGTTCACCCTTCTATTCACAAAGGTGAAAGAAAGAGAACAGCAGCCATGATTATTAAGAACCAATGCCGCTTTACGGCGACACCAACAACAAAATTTCCCCTTTCAAAACACATGAACTTCGAAGCTTTTCTCCCTATTTCTGAATTTACCCCTC
Organism: Ceratopteris richardii; assembly: GCA_020310875.1. NCBI lineage: Eukaryota > Viridiplantae > Streptophyta > Polypodiopsida > Polypodiales > Pteridaceae > Ceratopteris > Ceratopteris richardii. Next base: position 47,250,701 of record CM035440.1, read on the forward strand.
TTCCTCTCTACTTGGTCATCAGTTTGCTACTTTCCCTAATCCTAATCGGTGCTTCTTTCGCATTCGCTTCAAAAGGTCCGGCTTCTCCGGAGAAATTGTCAGCTTACGAATGCGGTTCTGACCTACTTGGTGATGTTAGAAGTCGTTTCGATACATGACTTTATTTGGTCTCCCCTTCATTCATTATCTTTGATTCGGAAGTTACCTTTTTGTTTCCTTGGGCCGTATCCTTGAACAAGATTGGTTGGTTTGGATTTCGGTCCATGATGGTGTTTGTACGGATTTTGACAATTGGATTTCTTCACGAATGGAAAAAAGGCGCTCTGGATTGGGAGTAATCGACACCGAAGATTCGAGAATAAGGCAGATCTTGAGAACACTAGGGCCGCACGCAGAAAGAAAAGCACAGATTGCGAAATACGCCTACCATAAACTAATTGCTTCGTCATTGTAGAAGAGCAAAACGTCACAAAACACGTACTTGAGCTTTGAATTAACGTCTCTAAAAGTTTGGGGTATGCCCGCGTGTTTCGACAAGAACACCAAAAAAACCCAATTTGGCTTTATGCAAGATAGCCAAGGCACGTTTAAGCAATCCCCCTTTCCTCAAGAAAAATTCCTCAATGAACTAAGAAACCACGCACGCGAATCAGTGTCAAATAACTTGATTGAACATGCAATATCACGACGACGTTGGTATCTTTCAATTGAAACACAACAATTAGGAAGAGCAGCTCCCAAATGGATGGGGGTTGGTGCCCCCTTCCTTCTGAACTGGAGCCGTGCAGTACAATATCGTCGTGGGATATTTATTAATGAAACTGAGTGTCGTTGCGGCGAATACCCCCCTACCTAATGGTCAATGTTGCTTTTAAGTAGTCAATATTTTGTATGTTCATAGTCAAGTTATCTCTTTTGTGCTTTTCCTGCCTGGTTGGTGGGAAGTGCGGGGGAAGGAACAGCCGCCTTCGGTTTGCGCCGGAACCACCCGTAGCCGGAACCCGGAAGACGAATCAGAGACCGCGTTTCCCATCCCAATTACACCGAGCCGAGGTTAACAGGTATGTATGCTCACTATCGGACTCGAACCGATAACCCTTGTAACGGAACAGATTTTAAGTCTGTCGTGTTTACCCTTTTCACCAAGTGAGCTCTAGAGGGAAGCAATCCCTCGTGGTAACGGGTTCTACCTACAGGTGTGTGTCTCTTCAAATTTGCCATAGTAAGGCAGGCCACGGGCTAGTAGACTTTATCCGCCGACAACCAAGAATGTCCTGCTGAAAAAGAGTAAGCTCTTCTAGGGCCATGAAAAGTAGGTCGGGATGGGGTTTCGTGATGTGATGTTGCGGGGGCAATAGAAAAAAAACGGAGGACCAAACAAACAAACAAACTTCTCCAAACAAAAGGTGGACCTTATCCAACAAAACGGTGCTTGCTGTCCACTTCCGGCGGTCAACTCAACCTACTACTTTCCAATCAATAGAGAGGAACACTGCTAAACAAAGGAACTTCAAACCCCTACGGCTACGAAAGAAAAGCTTCGCTCTCGTAGATGTACGGCACATAATTCCTAACAGAATAACGGGCACATTAACAACCTTATCGAACGAACAGCCGACCATATTTATTGTCCAAACAAAGGCTTTGGGGTGGTTTTTCCGTAGACAATGCCACTTTAAATCGTTTCTCCAGTCTTTATTACTTATTCCCTTTCGCAATTGCAGGCGTTAGTCTTATCCATTCGGCTGCGTTGTATTAATACGGATTCAATAATCCATTGGGCATAAATTCTTATGTGGATAAACTCGCCTTTTATCCCTATTTCTACGCTAAAGATTTAGTAGGTCGGGTAGCATTTGCCATCTTTTTTTCCATCTGGCTCTTCTATGCACCTAATGTCTTAGGACACCCTGACAATTATATGCCAGCGAATCCGATGTTCATTCCGGCTCATATTGTACTAGAATGGTATCCCTTATCAATTCATGCTGTTCTGTGAAGTATCCCCAACAAATTAGGAGGAGTAGCCCCTACAGGACCAGTCTTTGTGTCATCACTGGCCCCACCTTTCCTTAACATTTCTGCAGTACGGAGTTTAAGTTTTTGACCAATTTACTAAAGAATGTTCTGCTGTCCTTTGCCTGATCGCTTACTTCTAGGGTGGATTGGATGTTAACCAGTGGAGGCACCACACGTTATTACTGGATAAATGGCTCCAGCAGTGTTTTTTCTTTATTCTACTATCACGTTTCTTTTTGAAAAAATAGAAAAAGTCTTAACGAACGGTTAACGCCGTTACGAGGATACTCTTATAGAGTGTAATCCCGGAAGAGAATAAAACAGACAACCGCTTGTTCGAGCTCGGCCATCGTCGCAATCCCCTTCCCCTCGGGTATGATAGCTTGTCCCCAAATCTTGGAAATAATGGGGAAGCTTGGCCTGAAACTTTCTGGTGGCATTGGCTACGGCCCCCTGGTCAATGGAGTTTCACTGATTGGAGAGCCGACTGGTTAGAAAGATGGGAACAACGCCGTAGCCCCGGTCGTGACTGGATTGGTTATGTTTTGATTGCTTTATTCTGCTCTTTACTGAAATGGCATACTGAATGGCGCGAGTAGTTCTGAGATAGGAACGAAGGCAGAGCTTAGCTTCGATTCACCCGCAGACAGAGGCTGGAAGCGAAAACTTTAGTAAACGTCAAGAAAACAGTGTTGTAAACGAAAACCTAACTGTTTTCTTGACGTTTACTGTGTTGTAAACGTTACGATAAACTAACCCGTTTACCTAAAGGTATTAGCTTAATCCAGTCCTTAACGCTTAAACTTTACCCGTCGCTTAAACGTTTACGTTTACTTAACGTTTTCTAACCGTTGACCGTTTACGTTTACTTATGGAGCTAAAGTTTACGTGTTGTAAACGTATTAGCTTCGCTCCATACGGTAAACGCTTAAACGTTAGGTAAACGCTCCGCCCTTTAGGTATTAGCTTTTACCTTTAGGTCCTAACGGTATTAGCTTAATCCAGTCCTTAACGCTTAAACGCGCATTCCCTTAACGGGCAAGGAGGGAAGACCATTACCCGATTTGACCATTCTGGTCTTGTCTTGTGCTAAAGTTGACCGTAAAGTTTACCGGGTGCTAAAGTTTCCCGTAAAGGTATTAGGTTTGCGCTAAAGTTTTCGGAAACCTTTTAGGTTTTCTTTAGCGCAAAACCAATAGGCTTAAGCGATTACGCTGTAGCCTAAAAGTTAAGCTATTACGCTGTAGCCTATCGGGTTTAGCACGCTACGCGCCTATTGGGGTGAAGCTACACCAACATGGTCCTTCTTGACTACATGGTGTAGCTACGCGCCTATTGGTTTTGTAAACGCCCGTTAGTAAGCGAAAACGCTTAACCGTAAAGGTTTTCTTTAGCGCATTCCCTTAACGGGCAAGGCGCGCAGCGACCATGTAGAAGGTGCGTAGCAAGCCATGTAGGTCTTGTCTTGTGCTAAACCCGATAGGCTTAAGTGTTCTATCGCGCCTATAGGTGCGTAAACGCATAGCCGAAAACCAAACAGTAAACCTACCGGTCCTTAACGTTCAAGCTAATACGTGTTGTAAACGGTATTAGCTTAATCGTTTACTATTAGCTTAATCGTTCACCCGGTATTAGCACGTTCAAGCGTTTACAGTCAACGCTGCTAACTCTGCTTCGATTCACCCGCAGAAAGGCTTAGCTCCGATCGATTCACCCTTCCAAGGTCTGAGGATACGGAGTTAGAAGCGTAGGTCACGCTAGATGAACAAGTTAGAAGCTAAGCTTCTTATTCGCCGCTCCTCATTTCAGCTTGAACAGAAGAAATCGGCGTCAAATGACCCGGCCTTCCTGTCCCCGCTTGCCTGGTCACGCTTCCGTAGTTTTGTTGGTTCTTGCCTAACGAACCTTGTATCTTTCGGTTCAGCTAGCGGGCCTACCACGCCTTAGCCTGCGCCTTCGCCAGTGAGCTGTATTTGCCAGTAGTGCCATCCTATCTGACCCTTGGCCGAAGGCAACAAACCCCTTGCGGGTAGCCTGCCCATCCCAACATGAAACAAGTGTAGGTTGAAACGGAACTCCCGGGCTGGTTACACGTTCCACTGTGCCGAAATATAGGGGCGATAGGTCGTAATAGTTACCCCGCGGAGTATGTGCGTGTGCTTTTGACGGGCACTCCAGGACCCGCCAACGCGTTCTCGTGTCCGAGACACCCCGCTGTGATAGAACCGTTTACTTATGGTGCTATGCTAATACCGTTTACCTAAACGGTTAAGCTAATACCAAAACCTTAACGGTGAGTTTCCGTTTCCCAATAGGTGCTAAAGTGTCCGTTTCCCTTAAGGGGTGCGTTAGTTTCCGTTTCCCTAAAGGGACACTTGACTGGGAAACGGACACTTTAGCGCCTTAAGGGAAAGTAAAGAAAACCTTAAGGTGCGTAGCAAGCTATTACCAGTTTTCTTGAGAAGCGTTTTCTTTACGTTAGGCTACAGCGGTTTAGCTTAACCGTTTAAGCCTAACGGTCAACTTTAGGTTTGGCGCTAAAGAAAACGTTTACAACTCAACTTTAGCTCCATAAGGACCGGTAGGTTAAGCCTAACAGTAAACTAAGCGCTAAAGTTTTCGCTTAACCTTGGCTCGGTCGGCGGAAAAAGCCATATTTCTTCTGACTTCTGAGATAGGTAACGAGGCCATCCTTACGGCCTTCTCCCTTCCTTCCCAGGCTAGGTTTGCCTAAAGTGCCCTACTTGCTCGACAAACCGACTCGGTGCTTATGACGCGGAAGTTGCCTTCACGCACCACCCATGCCAGGGAATGAGCGGAGCATCGCTAACGGCGTGGGATATGCCGACTCGTCACAGCAGCTTCATGCCGCACTAGAGTAATCCAATATGCGGTTCCGCACGTTCTACCGCTTCTCCATCCGTTTCCGATACTGATCATAAAACACCATAAGCAGCAAGGTGTTAAGGCCCAGGATTCGAAGTGAAATTCTTGATTTGCCTGTTAGACGCCGTATTGAACCATTCTTGCTTGTTCCTCCCACCAGCCCACACCCGGACTTGAACCGGAACGTTTTACTTTACATAGGAATGCTCTATCCCAAGAGCTACATGAGCCAAAATGGAATGGCAGATTTACGTGACAACGAAGGCTGGAAGCGAAAACTTTAGTAAACGTCAAGAAAACAGTGTTGTAAACGAAAACCTAACTGTTTTCTTGACGTTTACTGTGTTGTAAACGTTACGGTAAACTAACCCGTTTACCTAAAGGTATTAGCTTAATCCAGTCCTTAACGCTTAAACTTTACCCGTCGCTTAAACGTTTACGTTTACTTAACGTTTCTAACCGTTGACCGTTTACGTTTACTTATGGAGCTAAAGTTTACGTGTTGTAAACGTATTAGCTTCGCTCCATACGGTAAACGCTTAAACGTTAGGTAAACGCTCCGCCCTTTAGGTATTAGCTTTTACCTTTAGGTCCTAACGGTATTAGCTTAATCCAGTCCTTAACGCTTAAACGCGCATTCCCTTAACGGGCAAGGAGGGAAGACCATTACCCGATTTGACCATTCTGGTCTTGTCTTGTGCTAAAGTTGACCGTAAAGTTTACCGGGTGCTAAAGTTTCCCGTAAAGGTATTAGGTTTGCGCTAAAGTTTTCGGAAACCTTTTAGGTTTTCTTTAGCGCAAAACCAATAGGTGGCCGGTCCTTTAGGCTACAGCGTTTCCCGTTACGGCATTTTCTTTAGAAACAACCGAAACCGTTTCCCGGGACACTAAAGCACCAATAGGACACTTTAGCTTAGGACAAGCGCTAAAGAAAACCTAAAGGGAAACGGCTAAAGAAAACCAAGACCAACATGGTCTTCGCTGTAGCCTGGTAATAGCTCCGCCCTAAAGGTTTTGGTATTAGCTTAACTAAAGGGCCACCCGGAGGGAAGACCATTAAGGTCTTGCTTAAGCGTTTACCTATTGGGGAGGGAAGACCATTATGGGAATGCTTAAGCTAAACCGCTTAACCTATTGGAGCTAAGCTTCGCCCCTGGAAACATTTTCTTTAGCACCTTAACGGTAAACTTTAGCTCGATAGGAGCTAAACTTTAGCCCCTAAAGTAAACGGTTTCGGGCGTAGCTTAGCTCCTTTAGGTTTTCTTTAGCACCATAAGGGCCCGTTAGGAGCGATAGTCTACTGAGTTGTTTTGGAGCTAATACTGAGTTGTAAACGAGAGTAGACTGAGTTGTAAACGTAAATGGTTTTGCGTTTACCTAAAGGAGCGAAGCTAATACCTTAAGTAAACGTAAACGGTCAACGGTGAATCGGAGCGTTTACCGTAACGATTATGCGTCAACGCTTAATCGTTAAGGTAAACGTTTTCTAAACCGTTTACGTTTACTTATGGAGCGTAGCGTTTACCGTTAAGGTATTAGAGCTAAAGAAAACTTTAGCGCATTCCCCGGGCAAGGAGGGAAGACCATTAGAAGGGAAGACCTGAATGGTCTTGTCTTGTGCTAAACCCGATAGGCGGCTAAAGCGTAATAGCTTAAGCCTAAAAGGTATTAGCTTTAGCCGCCGCCTTAACGGTTTTCTTTAGCTCGATAGGTAAACGACCCTTCGGGCCTATAGGCGCTTAAGTTGACCGTTAAGGTTTTACGCTAAAGAAAACGCTTAAGCCCGGGGCGAAGCGAACGGCGCATTCCAAGACCATGTTGGTCTTCCCTCCTTGCCCGTTAAGGTATTAGCTTAAGCCTAAGAAAGGCGCTAAAGAAAATGTTTCCCGTTCTTTAGCTCCATAAGGTAAACTAAGCGCTAAAGAAAACGCATAGCGCCTAACCGCTTAAGCCTAATCGGGTATGGAGCGTTAGTTTACGTTTACCTATTCGGTTTTCTTTAGCGCTAATACCTATACGTAGAAGCTAATACCTATTGGGGCGAAGCTACACCATGTTGGTCTTGCTACAGCGTTTTCTTTAGCACCTAAAAGTAAACTAAGCGCTAAAGTTTTCTATCGCTCCTATAGGTGCTATGCTAATACTGAGTTGTAAACGTATTAGCTTAAACGTAAACGGTCAACGGTGAATCGGAGCGTTTACCGTTTACTTATGGAGCTAAGCTAATACCCTTTAGGCGCTAGCGAGCTAAAGAAAACGCTGTAGCCTAACGGTGTAGCTAATACCTATTGGGGAGGGAAGACCATGTAGAAGGTTTGACCAACATGGTCTTGTCTTGCGCTAAAGAGACCATGTAGGGAATGCTTAAGCGTTTACCTTTAGGGCTCGCTGTAGCAAGACAAGACCTTAATGGTCTTCCCTTCTTGACTGAATGGTGTAGCTGTAGCTGTAGCCTACATGGTCCTTCTTGACTACATGGTCTTGTTTTACGCGCTTAGTTTTCGCTACACCATGTTGGCCCGGAGCTTTGACCATGTTGGTCTTGCGCTATGCGTGCTTAGCTAATACCCTTAAGCGAGCTTAGCTAATACCCTTAAGCGATAGAAAACTAAAGTAAACGTAATAGCTTAATCGAAAACAACACGTATTAGCTTGAACGTTAGGTATAGGTATTAGCTTCGCCCCATCCTTCTGGCAACTGGAAATTCTTCTTTAGCACTCAAATCCATTGGCATTGTCAAACTCTAAATACTCAAGAAAAGGAAAATTGGAATCATTTCGAATCGAAAATAAGTCACAAATAGATCCATCCTCTATCTCGGAAAGAGACGGATACTTCCTTGTCAGGAAAACTAATCAGTTGTTATACTTGTTTTTTTACGTTTTACAGGCGGGCAGTCTCCTGCATTCATTCATTCATGGCAGTTCCTTTCCTCGATGTCACAACCCAGCGTTAGTGCCGGGCCGGCCCTAAACTAGACAGAAACCTGCGGTGGCATAACATAATTGGCATTTTCGGTCCTCCTCCTACATTTCTGGGCCACCAGTTCAGGTGGAAGATACTGCCATTTGTTTTGTCACCGCCTTCGCTCCTTAGACCCAGCAAGGGAAGGGCGGCGCTCTACCGATTAAGCTATATCCCCAGTGCTGCTGTTCATCAAGTCAAGCATGCGTGAACTGATAAATGCTTATCCTGATTCCCCGCCATCCTGGGTTGAAACCAGAGACCTCGCTCGCCGCCCTAACAGTGAATGATCGCACCGTAACTATTCTTATTATTATCTCATTCGAAGGGAGAATGAATAGTTTATTTCCCTTCTACGGGCATAGCATACAAAAACGGGTTCCTTTCCCTTTCCGAGGAACGAATATTCTTAGCGGTTCGCTTTTGGTTGGAATATTTATTCTTAGCAACAAATTCATTTCTTTGCTGGATCGCCGCGTAGGTAGCTCAGGCCTAAGATCGAGGCGAACCCTTCTCTTAGCTTAGAATGGCCTTAGCATCTTTCTATAGACAGACGAAATTTCTCGTTTTCTTGCTGCTTTAGTTTCACACACCGCTTCATCCATCGGAAAGCATTGGTTCTTAATAATCATGGCTGCTGTTCTCTTTCTTTCTTTGCCCCATTCTTGTTTCGGATTAGCTCAGTCGGTAGAGCAGTGGGGACTCATGGCATGCATGGTCTTGGGTGGGCGCCCACCTTCTTCGCTTCGCGAAGCGTTCCAGCGGGCAGTTCTTCTTTAAACCTTTAACTGGAACTACAACCATTGAACAAACTTGGTTGACACACATGGTCTATGCGCTGCTAATGTCGCAGCCTCTCGAGCATTTGACAAACTCACACCATCCATTTCAAATGGGATCTATCCCGTCACCACACGAGCCATCCAACCTGTAGGATTTCCTTTTCCTTTTCCCATTCTCACTTCCGTGGGTTTACGGGTAATGGGAATATCTGCGAAGATTCTTACCCATATTCGACCATTTCTCTAGAAATGTCTGCTTATAGCGCGACGCGTTGCTTCAATGGTTTAATATAGAATACGACCCGCTGAACAGCTTTTAATGCCATATTCTCCGAAACTAAGTCATGTACCGTCCGTTCTGCAACCTCTACATTTGCCCGTTTAACATTTTCAAAACTTTGTACGTTTTGGATACAGCATCCGAATTGAGTCTCTTCTTGTTCTTTCTTTGAAGTTTGGAATACGGAATCCACACTTTGACACCCGGAATCCCATAACGAGTGAATGTTTCTGCCCTCGCGTAACCGATATAATCAGAAAAGACATGTAAGGATGTTGAACCGTATTTCATACATTCGGTTTAAGCTATTAAAGCGCCATTCGATCAACCTGGACGACAAATACATATTCCCTTCACACATTCGCAGTTTTCCATCTTTTAGGATATAGATGTACAAATTTAGACAAATGATTTCTTTTTTTCTGGTCCCCAAGGTATCTCCTAAGCTATTGGAAAAGCACTTTAATGGGAAAAATCAGCTCTTACTAGCTTGATCAAGATATTAGTGCTTGTTTCACTAGATGAAAAAAGTTACATTTCAGGCCACCAGGGTTTAATCCTCTTCCGGCAACGATGACTGCGCACTTTCTTAGTTTCCCTGAATCGGGCATTCGCTATGTACGAGCGTCAGCGGGCATCTTCTCCTGAAGAAGAGTAACGGCTGCACGGATCCTTCTTTCTGGGTTTCGTACATTCGCGTCGGGCATCCCTATTATGGTGGTACTGACAGCACGGATTCCTAGCTTTCTCACGTAAGGCATTCCCTATAAACCTACGCAGTTTTCTCTCTGCAAACCTACCCCAGGCATTCCTCATTTTGTCAGAGCGAATGGCGGCGTCCTTACCATAGGAAAAGGAGAACAGAGAGGGAGAGAGAAGCAAAAGATTGTCATCAGTTATGTTAACCGTAGTGGGGTCAGAATAAATTTAGCTCTTCATACGAGGAAAGTATTGCACGACCAGAGGCGTAATAGGTGCCCGGCGGGGGGAGTTTTCTTCGGAGACCTTATCGCCATGCTGCGCACCTAGGAATCCTCCCTTTTTTCTTTTTCCTATTGCCCTGCTAAATGTGAGATAGGGTCAAAAGTCCGCCTGCGCCGGATGAACAAGCGGAGGCTTCATCGGCTTGACGAGGGCAAACAGGAAAGGCGGCATTTTGTCGCATTTTCTACTCATGCCCCCTCCCGTAACTAACTGGTGCAGGCTACATAAATGCTCTCCGAACCGGGCTAGATAGTCACCCATCACACGGCTCTCTAACTTGACGGATGAAAGGGTTCGTTCATCGGAAATGACCCCTCTTCCCTCCGGCTCTCAGAGCGTGACAAATGCATAGGCTCCTTCCCTTCTACTTCTTGGCATTCGTTCGCCAAGTGGTGCCGGAACCGACAAAGGTAGGCAGGTGGTATGGGCCCTCTGACCTCTCTTCGGGGCTTTCCTCCGTTTACCTTAACGGTAAACTTTAGCACCATAAGATCTCACCGTTGTTTCCTACATGGCTTGTCCAATTTTGTGTTGATCGAACGAAGTAGTTGGGATGTCATTTAGTTTCTTGTCCCCAGTAAGGGTAACCTGCTCTATCCTTTCCTTTCCCTTCTGTCATGGGTGGGAAGAGGAGTATTTAGCTTTAGCCCTCTTGGTCAAAACCCTCAGTAGGCATGCATAGAGCGAGGCTGCGTGTGTGTGTTCGCGCTCCCCATTAAAGTTAAGTGCCAATGAATGGTTCACTCTCGCCCGCCGCCTGGTAGCCAGCCCTGAAAGGAACTTCGATTCGCCAATTGGCTTGCCCTCATCTCAATACCGAAAGCAGGCTCGCTCTATGTATGCTTTTTAGTCCGATCCGTAGACTTTTGAGTCGCGCTAACAACAAAGTTATTCTTTCGCTGCTAATGCCCGAAACTTTGTTAGTTTTTTAAACCGCTTGCTTCGATTCATGAACCCGCAGAAAGGCTTAGCTTCGCACCTTGCTTGCCGCACATGCTTTGGTCCCCGTGTTCGTTACCGAGCAAGAGTAAGTGCAACGCCAATGTACAGTACAACATTGAGCTTGTACAATGTTTTCATGCAGGAACTAGACCGGTCGCCCTCTCGATTAGCGTCATCAACGGTGTCGTCAACCGGGAAGTAATGGTGGGCGTCATTAAACTGGAAAAAAGAATACATGAATGAATGTCCTTTTAGGGAAATGATGAATAATACACCTACCGAGACGAAGGTCAACTTTGCGACGCCGCTGCGCGCCTCTAGGTTTCCTCTTTTTTCCGCTAGTGTTCTCTCTTCCTTCTTTAGTTTTCTTTTTTTCTTCTTTGGAAAAAATCCTGGGAAAAATTGAACGGAAAAGATATCTGGAATCTACATCCTAATACAACGATTTTCCATAACAGTGGATGGGGTCGAGAGTTACTCTGTCTGGCTGTGAGAAAAGCCAGCCGTGTGAAGCAGCGCTTTCATTCACCAACGCAGACTAAATGAAATCAGGTGCTCTCCGAACCGTGCAAGATGGTTGCCCATCACACAGCTTTTTCACCCGAGTTGCCTATATCGCGGTGGCGGTTCCCAAGAAGCGCTTGATCCTCTGCGCAAGCCAGCCAAGCCTCCCACGCTGTGCACTTGCTTCTCTCCGCCAGCAGCGATGCTGCTCGATTCTGTTCTGCTGAAACCAGAATGCCTTTCGAAAACGTGAAGCCGCCAGCCACTGACTGCGCTTTCCCAGTCGGAAAAGAGAAGAACTTAAGTCAAAGCGCTCACTAAATCTCATAGAGTGATAGTGAAAAGGGTGAATGAATGAATGACCAGCTTCACTTCAATCTCAGGGCCAAAGTGAAGTCTTCCACGACACGAAGACCCTGTTTCAATGATGACTTAGACTTAATCTCTGGCCCGACGACGAAGGGGGAAGGGCACAAGGGGTCGATCGGCATGTGTCAAAACGCTGTTCAGTTTCATCCGCCGAGAGTAGAGTTGACCCGATATCTCTGTACTGCTTGAGTGTGCTACGTCCCTATTGGGTGGGTGCGTTAATTTAGGCTCCTCTCCTTCCACCGGGCTGTGTTTCCCTATCGGATCCACGAGAGGTAGGCGGGTACTACGAGCCTTCTGCCCCATGCTAAACAAGGGTTAGTTAGATGCGTTGCGTGGTTCACCGGTTCCACCGAATACTCTCACTTGTTGAAGCACAGTGCGCTTTAGGCTAGGCCCAAGCAAGCCGCTGGGCTGGCTTCCGCCGGGGGGACGCTCGAGCCCTCCAAGTCCGGGTACATGCGCCAGCGATCAGCGCATGTACAGAGAAGGGGCGTGGCGTGGTGAAAGTTGTTCCGAAAACTGAACGTATTAGCGTAAACGTGCTATGCGTTTACCGTTTACGTTTACCGTTACAGTAAACTAAGCGCTTTCCCAATAGGTGTAGCTAATACCTATTGGCTAAAGCGTTTTCTTTAGCGCATTCCCTTAAGGTAAACGCTGTAGCCTATCGGCTTTAGCACGCATAGCGCCTATTGGGGCGAAGCTAAGCGCAAGACCTATACGGTCTTCTTTAGCGCAAGACAAGACCAACATGGCTTGCATAGCACCTTCTACATGGTCTTCCCTCCGCTTTATGGGGTATTAGCTAAGCACGATTCCCTAACCGACGCGGAGCCGTTTCCCTTTAGGAAAAGCACCTATTGGTTTTACGCTAAAGTTGTCTTTAGCGCTTAGTTTACCTTAACGGGCAAGGAGGGAAGACCAACATGGTCTTGTGCGTTCGCTTCGCCCCTTCACGGCATTTTCTTTAGCGCCTTTCTTAGGAGCTTATTCGCCGCCCCTTCACGGCATTTTCTTTAGCGCCTTATTGGAGAGTTGACCGTTAGGTAAACGAGAGTTGACCTAACTCCGCGTTTACCTAAAGGCTAAAGCGTTTTCGTAAACTAACCCGATTCCCTAACCGGTAATAGCATAGCTCGAAAACATTTACTTTAGGGGCTAAAGTTTAGCTCCTAAAGGTGCTTTTACGCTGCGCGCCTTAGTTTAAGCGTTTACTGTTAGGTATAGGTATTAGCTTCATCCAATAGGTCCAATAGGTGCTAAAGTGTTTGGGAAACGGCTAAAGAAAACCGTAACGGTATAGGTATTAGCTTAAACTTTAGCGCGTTACGGTATTAGCTTCATCGCAGCCAATAGGAGCGATAGTTTACGTTTACCTAATTGGTAAACTTTAGCTCCTATGGGCGAGAAAACCGTTTACCTAGGCGTAGCTTAGCTCGTAAAGCTAAACGTAAACGTAAACGCTTGAACGCATAGCGTATTAGCACTAATACCGTTACAGTAAACTAAGCGCTAACCCGTTTACCGTAAAGGAGAGTTTACGTTTACCTTAAAGGTGCTAAAGTGTTTGGGAAACGGCTAAAGAAAACCAAGACCAACATGGTCTTCGCTGCGCGCCTGGTAATAGCTTAAGCCTTTAGGGAAAGCTACAGCGTATTAGCTACACCTAAAGTGTAGCGTTTTCTATCGCACCATAAGTAAACGTTTTCTTTAGCCCCTAATACCTTTAGGTTAAGCGAAAACCGAAAACTCAGCGCTTAATCGTTAGGTAAACGGTAAACGCTTAAATGTTAAGGGCGAAGCTAATACCGTTGACCATTAGGAGCGATAGAAAACCTAAAGGACCGGTAGGTTTTCGCTTAAACGTTTAGGTTTTCGTATTAGTTTACGTTTACCTAACGTAGATAGAAAACCGAAAACTGTTTGTTTTCTATCTACGTTAGGTAAACGGTAAACGCATCGCTTAAGCCTAAAAGGGTATTAGCTAAGCGCAAAACCAATTTTCTTTACTTTCCCTATCGAGCTAAAGAAAACTAAGCCTAAACTCCCGGCGCTAAAGAAGACCAACATGGTCTTGCCCGATTAGGGTTAGCTTCACCTACTTTAGGTAAACTAACCCGCTGTAGCAAGACCATAATGGTCTTCCCTTCCCAATAGGTATTAGCTACACCTAATACAATAGGTAAACGCTTCACCCTAAAAGGTCAGGATGAAGCGTTTACCGGCGCTATGCGATTAAGCTAATACCAGGCCCGAAGGGTTAAGCTATTACGTTTACAACACGTATTAGCTCCTACCATAAGTAAACGGGTTTCCCGTAACGAAAACAACACGTAAACGCTTTTACGTTCACCCGGTAAACGCTTCGCCCCCGAAAACTGAACGTATTAGCTTGAACGTTGACTAGCGTAAACGCTTCCTCCAAAAAGCTAGGCTTGGTATCCCGCACCTCGCGTTCGTGGTATCTACACTCAACTGTGCTTCAGAGTTTAGGTCGAAGCCCAAGAAGGATTGGTTAGGCGGCGTGTGCTCCTTTCACGACATGCTCTGGGTTTCTCCTTTCGTTCCCGCGTGGTGGCGTAGTTAGCGTTAGAATAAGTTGTGTCCTATACGTTGCTTGCGGACATCTGCAATGCCAAACCCGACCGACATGCGGCAGGCAATTCATTCGGTGACGAAGCGGTCGCCCTCACTAAACAGACTTGAATCTGAATGGTAGTTCGGATTAAGTCTGACTGAAATCGGATTTACCTTTCGTGCCGTATCCTATTATCGTACCTTCTATCTCCGCTTGATCTTGGGTGTTCTCGGGGCCTTTCATATAGAAGCAAACTCTCCAAATTTATGACCAACCTTTTCGCTTATAACCCTAAAACGAATAAAAGATCGCCCGTTATGAATTTCTGCATAGCACCCATTAAAATTAGGCGAAATGGAAAATCTACATGACCAGATTCTCCCCCTGATCTTTTTCGTCTTTCTCGACAAGCAAGCATCAACAAAAGGGCCTTTCCATACGAATCATGCCATAAACTAAGTTCTGTGTTTCCTCACTATTGCTCGAAATCCACATTTGGTGGGCTTTCCCCAGGGTGACACCGAAGGTCTACCTCCTTTCATGCGTCCTTCGCCTCCTCCATAGGGATAATCAACCGGATTCATGGCAACACCTCGAACAATGGGGCGTCTGCCTAACCATCGGCTTTGCCCTACTTTGCCAAGCCTACGTATGCCATGGTTGGGATTAGACACCATACCGATAGTAGCTCAGCATTATAAATCTATAGGTTTGTGAACACCTAAGAGTGACCGCGCAATACATTATGTATTCTCTTTCTCAATTATTTTAGCTGCATAAAAGTTTAATGGTGTGCTGAGATTATGCCCATTAACTTTTATGCTTTTTATATGTTGGCTTAATTCAAAAGCCAACAAAATTCAACCTAGGAAGAGGAACTTTAAACTTGGAGTCCTACTTATGGACCCCCAAGTTCCATAATACCCATGGCATGCCTGATCAGCAAGGCCAAGCACTTAAGCTTCAAACCCAATAAGTTTCTCTTCTTATTAAACCATAAATGGTAGTAATAAGAACTTGGATTGAAAAATCCAAAGAAGAAACTAGAAGCTTATATGAGACCCTACACACATGGGATAATTTTTCATTATGAATGATGTTAAGAAGTTCAGAGGAACTTCAACATCTGATCATTGAGGACAACGATCACACTAAAAGGGGGAAGAGAATGTCCTCAAATGACATATTAGGGAAAAAATAGTTGAACCATTTTACCCTTTTAAGCATTCATTTCTTCCCCAATAAGCTTCTTACTTCATTGACAAGAGGTAGGATCCATTTGGAGCTTTGAGAAAATTGCTTCAGGAGTGAAGAATTGTAACTCATTAAGCATATCTAGAGAAGAGGGAGATTAAAGGGTTGAAAGAAACTCTTAAGAACTCTACTCCAAAATGTGCTCTATGAGTAAGAAACAAGATGGTTAAAAAGGTAACCATTTCGCAAAGCTTATGATTGACTATATCCTTTGATACATATGCCTACTTATGTAAATAGATGATATCTAGTATGAGAATACTAGCTCTATTATCAAGTGACATAAACAAACATAACTTTGATTACATCTAATCAAGGAAATAGTTCAATGAAAGCTCAATTTTCAAAGTCTTTTCAAGAACAAATCAAGACTCTATAAGAATGTAACTTACAAAAATTTTGATTATATTTGATAAGACTAAAATGAATGGAGTTTAATCCTTTAGTAAGAGCTAAAGTTGTCTACACTAAGGTGAGATTGTAAATCCGATGGTATGGGACATCTAGGTTTACAATGTCACTTAAGTGGGTTTAGTGGTATGGGACACTGAACTTAAAGATAATGGAAGCTTAAGCTCAAGGATGTTGGAGAGCTTTTTCAATCAAGGATTTAGCATAAACGAACCTCCCATTTGATAGAAAATTAAAAGAACGTCAAGTACTTGCAGTTTTTGAGGATGAAAACTCCTTAAAGGGGGGAAGAAAGGTATCATCAATATGATACTCCTAAGCAAAAGATATTCCTTAACTCTTTCATGAAAGTTAAGGAGTACATTGGATGTCCAAGTACCTAAGTGCGTTTGAGTTAAATCTCAAACAAAATAAGAATGAGATATGCAAGAAGGGAATTCATTAAGGAATTCCAATTTGGCAAGTAAACTAAGGTAAGCTAGCCAAAGACTTGAAGCATATTCAAAGTAGGGTATTTGAGAATAGATAAAGATGGATCCAAAGTTTGGATCGATAAGCATGGCAACTTGTTTAAGTCAAAAAGGGTGACATTTAATTGTTGATCCCTAAGAGGAGAATAGTTAATGGTTTGAAGAACGTCAACATGATGTTGAAGACTTAACCAAAGACATCAACTCATGAAGGTATGAGTTAAAGATCCCAAAAACATCCCATGGGTAAATATCATTGAAAAGGGATCTAAAGGAGAAAAGAATTGATCTTATCTCATGTTAACTTAGATAAAGGAATTTTGAGAAATCTAAGTGACCTAGCTTGGTCAAATTATATCAAACCCTTTATGGTTGGATGATCCAAGTGGCCTACATTGGTCAAAAAGATGAAACCCCTTTACAGGTTGATAGCAAGGAAAGTTCAAAGGTCAACCTAAAGAGACCTTTGAATTAATTGGCATTGGATTGATAAACCTTAGTCTTTGCTCTCGTGATTATGATTCCAAGGAATCCTAAGAGGGAATTCATGATCATGGTACATAATCAGAGGGCATGTAAAGGACAAGAAGAAAAATATATGGAAACATTAAGGATGTCGTTCTATGGATTGGAGAAAGAACTCACTGGTATGGGACAGTGAGAACTAACTCCCATTGAGAATTTTCTGTGATGGCCAAAGAGAAAATAGGCTCAAGATCCGATAGGAAACATCAGGATAAGCCTTAAAGATAAGACCATTTAGATTAAGGTCTTGGGTTCATTATGAGGTGTAGAAATGTACCTCCTTGAACCAATTTAATACACCCGGTTGTATGAACAAAAGGGTAAATGGAATGAACATGACATTTACCCTAGAAAATGCTATTCTTTATCCTCTTAAGTAGATGCATTTTTCTTAATAAAATGCATAGCCAAATTTATATGGAACAATAAGTTTGGATAAGTAAGAGGGTAAAAAATTTTGGGAGTTTACCAAGTTAAACTCCAAAAGTAAAGTCAAGCCTATTCAAGTATAATAACCTTGAATGAAAGAATGATCTATAAAAGATCTTCTTTTGAATCTTTGGTGAGAACAAGTGATTCAAGAATGTTCCTAGCAAGATCTGGGATATGATGTCTAGAAACAGGTATCTTTCTTGCAAGTCCTTGGAACTAAAGCTGTAAAACTTGAATCATCTCAACTCCATCCTATAGAAAAATTAGAAGGTATCTTGATGAAGCAGTATTCCTTAATTATTTTGAGGATTTGAAGGAATTGGTTCAGTAAGCTCTTTGCAAAGCTTTGGTGATCTTCCAGGTTAGTATACATAACTATCTCAAGTATGAACCAAAGTTGGTTCAAGATAGTTGGCATTGATTCTCATTGGAAGAACAGGCTAAGCTAAGACGAACAAATAGGGTAGAGACTTAGGAGAATGGTCTACCAAATAATTCCAATTCCTCAAGTCATATTTGGATCTTAAGTCTTGAATGTTAAAACTTCCAAAAGGATTAAACTCTATTCTGAGAATTAATCCAAGGAAAATCAAATGTGATCAAGATAGGAATCCACTTGTGGACATGAACTTCAAGATTGGGTATATTGTCATTCGAAATACTTGAGAAAACCTCAATAATTGAAATAAGTCCACCTAAGTTGCCAAGGAATGAGAAGATAGTATTTCTCCTCATTTTATTGAGCATCTTTTGGCAGGAACTCACTAGACCCACTTTTCTAATTTCACATCTTTAGCTAAGTCCTATCAAATACAAATAAAATATAATTGTATTTCAAAAGTACTATAAAAGAATAAATTAAGTTCAGAACATCTGAAGATTCCTCTCCTTTCTGTTGAAAGTGGAAGATGAATCTAGTTTCTGACCCTTTCAAGATAGAGATAGGATCTCTATCATAGACTCCTAAAATTATGAATTCTACGCAAGTACAATGTACTGAAATTTATTATTTTATGGAGCTCTAAGTTTGTGAAAGTGCCAAAAGAAAAGACCACCAAAGAAGTCCATCCATTTCACTAGTCCATAGGTACAAGGCATGCATGAACATTAGGATGGACTAAGAGAAAGTGATTTGGGAAGGGATTTTGTTTCCTCTCCTTTCAGATTAAGGTAGGGATTAGCCTTTATCTGATTATTGGAAACGAATCTAAAGAGAGAGATGACCATGCTCAGAGTATAGATCATGGTGCATGGGGGAATACTTCACATATTATACCTATACACATTTTCGTGGACGAAAACGTTAAAGGGGGGAAGAATGTTGTATAATTCATGGGTTTAGAAGGTTAAACATATGGATTCTAAAGGTTAGAATATGATGTATGTTTGCTTTGGTCTAACCCTTGAATTACCCGTGGAACATGCCTTGAACCTTTGGGTGAAACCCTTGGTTTTAACCCTTGAGGTATTTATTCATATGAGCTCCCAATTGAATGGTTAGAACCTTAGGCTTGATTTATCCTAAGGTGTGGGAACCTTAGTCTTGGGAGAAGCTTCTCTAGGAGCCACCTTCTGTGTATATGAGAGAAGAATCCTCATTTGATTTAGATGGCATGTGATAGACCTTGGGAGATTAGAATGCATGTGATCACCCTTGGGAAAGTGTCCACATGAGGGACACTAGGCTGGACACTTGGCCAATCTCAAGGACATGCACCCCCTTGGACTAGAGGTATATATATGGGTGGAGTTGGATGGGTGGATACGTACTTTCACTTTATGTGAGTGGTCTAAGCTAATAGTTTGTGTACTCTTGCTAGGCGGATTATTCTTTAGAAGCTTGTTTTACAACAGGTGGTCACTGGAAGTGGCTTAGCTAACCATTTCTTAACAAAAAAGTCATGTGGAGGATCTGGAAACTTATCCATTAGTGCCTTAGCCCTAGTTAGAAACTCTGGAAATTTTTCACCTGGACCCAATCTCAAGTTTTCTAATTCCTCTATGATGATCTTTGAAGTATTTCCATGCTGCAATTGATTTTTGAATGCATCTTTCATTAAGTCCCAAGTTGTAAAATGGTTCTCAGCAAATTGGCAAAACCATTTATCTCCTAATCCTTCTAATGTGGCAGGGAAGAGTATAAAAAAGGCATCCTCTCTTCCTAGTAAGCCTCTAGTTTTGCATAGTGCTAAAGACCTTCTAATATGCTCGTCCGGATCTTCTTGAGCTAGGCCTTTGAAAGAAGGAAATTTTATATTTAATCTTGATAGTAGGGTTTCCAAGTCTGCCTGACTAGCCATGCTCTTTACTGATGAAGTTGACAAAAGTGGACTAGAGGATCTCTTAGTAGCCTTCCTTCTTGTTTGCTTGCAGGTGACCCTCAATGTTTGGGACCCGGTTGCGGTCATGAGCTGTCCACAACCCTCTTAGAATGACATAATTGATAGGAATATTTACCTCTTGCACTTCACTCTCTGCATTGCACACTATGTGTCTCTTGCACTTCTCTTTCTTGCCTAACTTAGACTACGCTCTCCTTGCTTAGTCTTGCTTACACTTGCATTCCCAAGAATAGTGCTTGCCTTGATTTGAGTGTCGATTCACGTACACTCCTAACTGCAAGAGTATCTTGGTGCTCACTTTGATGTCCCAAGATTGTCTCCAAAGTGGACAACCAACTAATCCCTGTTTTGTCCTGTAGTGACTTTAGTCTAAAACAAAAATTTTAATTGGGGGGACCATACTTTCAGTTTTGCGTACGCTGCCTCTTCACATTTTAATTCTTTACTTGTGCACCTAATTCTTTTAATTCATATTTTGCCTTTTAATTCTTTACTTGTGCACCTAAGAGAGGGTTCATGTGAAACTTCCAAAACACTTTTGAACCTTAGGGAAATTACAGAAATACCTCTGCAACCTGCAACCCACTTTCTGCAATTTTACCCTTTGTGGACAATTAATGGTGCACTACCTGTGCACTTTGACACTTGAACTTTAACACTTTGACTTTTCCCCTATTGACTTTGACCTTGATCTTGTTGACTTTGACCGGTTTGACTTTGATCTTTTGACTTTGACTTTGACTATGGTTGACTTTGACTCTGATTGACTTTTGCTAGTATGACTTTTATGGGCTAAACAATTCTTAAGCCACATAATCCCACAAAATGATAATGCTTATCCTCTATAATCCACCTCTGTTGATTATAAAGTGATTGCAGTTTGCTTCATGGACTTCCATGATATAAATTTCCTCCAAAGTAAGAACACATAACCGAACGTGCTCTTCCTATAAACATACCCAATCTGGATCACGATTTCCTTTAGCAATAACTAGGGTTAAAATAGAGCATAACTGTTCTTGTGTTTAATGTATCTCAAAAAATACCTAGGTCCATGTAGATTATCACCATTATGCCCTTGCAAGAATACAGAGAGCACTCCTATAAATAAGCAAGGTCTTGCATTGTAATATTCTGCATACAAAAGTGAACCAATCATGCTCCTTTGCATTGTAATTCTTCAATTCTCTTTTGGTTAGCACATGCACATAGATTTTTATGTGGATCCAAAGGTTGAGATAGGGGCGTAAATCCACTCATACCAAATTCAAGAGCACATCTAGAAGATATTTCCTTTGAATAATGAATCTAGAAGATATTTCCTTTGAATAATGAATAATCTATCTTCTTTTTTCTTTGAATTGAATGCCTAAGAAATACTAAAAAATCTTGAGGCTTTAGATATTGAACTTATTTCCATGCTTTTCCATGCTTCGTATGAATCTACATCATGTTGTAAACACAACTACATGATAACATGCATATAGAGTTGGATTTTTCTTTTTGTTCAAGCCCTAATAGTTGAGTGAGATACAAAATCTCCTACAATTTTAAAAAGCAATTTGTTTTACATCCAATTGAAAAATTGGCCTTCTCTTTGTTGTAGCCATAATAATTAAGGCTCTAATGATCTTCATTCTGACCACAGGAGAGTCCCCATAGTCAATCCCATAGCTTTGAGAAAATCCCTTAGCTACCAATTTGGCATTTTACCTAGTTTCACTTCCATCCTAATTCATCATCACCTTATAAATTCACCTATTGTTGAAGATCTTTAGTTGGAAATCTAGGTCTATGGGGGCACATGAACAATACAAGGAAAAAGAAGAAGATTGGAGGAAAACATAATAGAGAATGAAATACCAACTGAATGTACAAAATATAGTGTTCCTATAGGATATATGCATGTATACAAGGATGAGGGACCTCGTAAAGAAGGGAAAGAGTGGCCTGGCCATCCTAAGTGTCTTCGCAGACATCACTACCGAAACAAATCAACATATCCACCCTTGAAGTGATTCCTTGAACAAGGAGCTCGCACTCATATGTAAGGATGTCAAGCTATGTGGAACAAAATAAATCCACAAAAGAAATTATAACCATGTACATAGAGGAGCAATGCCATTAGAACTAAGAAATTGTTGTACAATAGTGGTCTCAACATGATTAAGAGGCAGCCATTAACATTGTAAAAACCATTGCACCGTTTCCCAAGTTGTGATCAAGAAGACAATGCACACATGCCAAGAAGTCATTAGGAAGAAAGATGCACTCCAAAAATATCCACACTTTTATTAATCCATAAAGCATTTATTTATATTGTTATAAGGGAATTTCACACCCCTTCATATCTCCTGTCTTTCACCCTTCAAATACTCCTTAGAGTAGGGATTTTATTCCCTCAACCACTTAATAATGAAAATGAAATTCCACCTAATACACCATAAAAGTGAGTCATACAATGTAATAAGAATCCAAATGCTGTCTTTAGTATCTTCAATCTTTAATTTATCATGCTCAACATGCTCCATTTCAACATGCTCCATTTCAACATGCTTCATATCAACATGCTCCATGTATACTTTACTTTGCTTCAAAATTTGGAATTGTACATGAATTTGCTCAACATCATCAATGAAAATACTCCATATTAATTTATCTTTGTGGCAACCTAGAATATGCACAAATAAGAAAATACCTCCATTAGTAAATGAGGGAATGATCTAATCATGAAACTCCATAATACAACAATGAGATAATAGTCACATAAAGAATAAGAACATGGATTAATAATCATCATATCCATCCCATATGCATCTACTGAATCAAAAATCATATAACGAGTGGCACACTTTAAAACTATCCTTTTTGTGATATGCTTTGGAAACCTCTTCATGCTTTCTGTATGAGGTTATTTTCCTTCACTAGTAAAATAAAACTGAAACATAAAGTGAACTGGGTGGCTAGGATGTTCTATGGATGAAAAATATTATTTTCCACTATCCTCAATCAATTTTACAACATGTGTGCTAACATAAATAATGCTTTTCTCCTCATTTCCTTCATGAATATGCATCACAAAGGTGGAATAAGTATCATTATCTTTATTCCCTTCATCATCACACTCCTTATATGCATGTTAGTAGCATCATACAATACAAAATCATGCTTATATGTGGCTACCAAGAGAGTACGTAAATGTGCATTATCAATGCATTCCTTTTCATACAAATCATCATCATAATAAACATCCAAATAACTTGAAGAATCATGCTTTGCATCATGAAATATTGCAATGTCATCATCTTGATAAGTATTAAATTCTCTTTTGGATAAAATATGAATGGTAAAACATTTCTTTAAATCGTTTGCGGAACATGTAGTAAGTAATATTTTTATCCTTGTCTTGGGTTAAAGATTTTTTATAAGATATTTTTATTTAAGTCATATTGGAAACATCGGGGATTCGTTCTCTTTGTAGTAACATGCATATCACTCTATTTAAGTATGTCATATAAACACGTAGTGTTTAGAATTGATTACTCATCAACCTCTTGAATAGGCTACATCCGGATATTAATTGAGTAATACAATTTTGGAATTTCTCTATCCACCATTTAAGACATCATGTTTATTAAAAATAATGATGCAAAGTTGCTACTTTTGCACAAAACATATGTTCAACTAGAAAACATCTCTCTGTATGCATTTTGTTTGTACTTCTACTCCATATCTTTCTTATGAACTTGTGCGGGAGGCATACTACATATGTTGAACTACTCGTCTCTCCTCTATACCCGATTTTCCCCTATATTCTTTGTTCCTAAAATTGATCATGTTTTCGTCCCACCCTTATTGAACATATGATGAAGCCATACCACATCCATTCCTCTTACACCGACACTCTTTGATGAATTTTTTAGATTACTAAAAAGAACCGTTTATAAATGTAACTATGCAACATGTTAGCATAAGAGTTGAATATTTCTAGAAAAAATATACTTTTGATTAAAGTGTAGATAAATTAAAATTTTCTCACTAATTTTATGATGTTAATTTCAGTTTTTATGATGTTAATTTCAGTATTGACGTAAAAATTACATGGTGTAACATAGTGGGTATTTTTGTTATTAAAATGATGGCCATTATGTCAAATGATTGAGTGGAAATCTCGCAATCTGCAAAAGAGCGAAGTTTTATGAAATATGATCCTCCACAAGAGTTCTGATGGCAACTGGTAAGGATCGATCAATCTGTACAGTAAGTAGGCACATCATAGCATACGCTGACGGGTTGAACAAGATGGTGGTGTTGGCGATCATGGATGTAAGTAGGCACATCATAACATACGCTCAGGGGTTGAACAAGATGGTGGTGTTGGCGATCATGGATGTCACAGTATAGGGGTCCATGTTGCTTGCAGGCCTCCTGTCCTCAAAGTAGCCTGGAAGCGGAAGCATAATCATAATGTTAGAACTTGCTCTAGGTGAAATAGCTATCCAGCAATAAGTTTTACAAAGTGACTACCTTTGCCCTCCTTCTCGGTATCACGTCCGACCCGAACAGAAGCTCCGCGATTCGCAACACCCTAAAACAAGTATCAGCAGCTGGTGTTCAACTCTAAGACTGAAGATTATGAACTGTAATTGTGCATGGATGAAAAATTGTCTCCCATGTATGGGATGATTTCTCAACGTGTTAACTCTATGCATTGTTCATCGTTGCGATGATCTCACCCATGAAAAAGTGTTGATATCAGCTGTTTCATGACGCCCGGTGAGACGGCGCTCATTGCCCTCACCATATGCTGAAATATGTTCCTTATGTTTGATGCCAAGTTTATCAATAGCCTTCTTGATTACCTCATAGCCACCTTCTTCCCTCATTGATTTTGTGCTGAAAGAACCAAATTTGTTATATGTGTGTAAGTTCACCATAGCCACATTAACAGAAGCACAGAACAGAATGCCATTATTATCGGAAATAAAAGCCTCGTTTACGGTGGTATCACCTGTAGTTGGTATGGCACCCAGCTCCGTTCCAGTCGCCTGGAATAGGTTTAGGATCCAATGAGAGGACTACTCCTGCAAGCTCAGTGATCCTCTGCACACAATTGCTTAACAATCAACTCATGATTGTTCTATAGTTTACAAGGGCAACGACACAGACACAACACAGAAATACAAATCCATGCATACAAAATGCAGCAACGCATTAATGAAGCTACATGTTATCACAACACAAAGAAAACCTTCAGAGGCACTGCACCTCAAGGAGATAACGAGCACACCATAACTGATCTCCGGATGAGATGCCTACACAGGGTCCGACTTGAAACTCCCACTGCCAAAAAAAAGTTGTAAACATTCAAACTTTACTTTTAATTAACCAATGAAAATTCTGAAGTTGTATTGACTACAGAAAATGGATGCAAGCCACATCAGGAAGATGGACTAAGGAGGCGCATGGACCTTCCGTCCCCCCAGGTTGGGAATCCATTCTTTCTCACATAACACAGAATATATCACCCAGGTTTAAAATCTACCCAAGAGGTAACAATTAACGATTTGGAATCATATAGTCGGCTGGCAGTACCTAACCCGGCATAACCTCTCCATTGATCCCAGAAATTCTTATTCCTGTATAAATGCATGCCTTGTAGTGAGCATCAATAATAGCCCTGCCCCAAGCCTTGTCAGCACCAACGCCACAGTAGTATGGTCCCTAACGTTACAAGGAAAGATCTTCTAAATATGTTCTTGAGAATGGTATCACCTGATACATGTTTGAAGACAAAATACAGCATACCTGAGGTCCAGGGAATCCACCAACAGGCCAACCAAGAGGCCAATTCACTTCCTTTTGCAAGAGGGTAAACTCTTGCTCAATCCCAAACCTATGGTGAAAGTACAAACGTAAGCATCTTCCCATTTATGAATATGCAGCACAAACGTGCGACAAGTACAGCCTTATCAAACAACTAACCAAGGTTCTTCTTTTTCAACTGCTGGGTCTGAGAAGATCTTTGCAGCTGCACATCGCTTGTTGGTGGGAATGGGCTCACCCTGAGGTGTATAGCAATCACAGATGACCTGCGTATTATAATGAAAGATTACAGCTTTAGGCCCTTTACTACTCGAGATGCCCATGGTCAGGCATGCAAATTAACCTTTACTCTTGTATCCATGAATCTAACTACCAATGGGGTGTGATTGTATCACTCTTTAACAATGCATTCACTCGACAGACTGCAAGCATATACATACCAAGATATTGTCTCCTTTGCGGAAAGGATCCTTGAAAATCGCCTGGGGACTGCGATGAAAACATGCAATTGAGATGTTGAGAATGACTAATAAGATATCGGTAACAGGTCAAAAAAATAGATCTGCAGAAGAAGCTTACTAGAGGATAACTTCACTATCTTCACCGGGAGCTTGACCTGTGCTAGATCCATCATAATTCCACTTGGGAAGATCCTGCGGGCTCTTTATAGGGGCTTTTACTGTCTGCAATGAGAACAATTTGAATGTTTAATAGCGCACACACAAACATCAACCCGAACAGCACAACCATAACTTAATGCCCTTAGGTAAAGAAGTTAAAAAGAATAATCTCATAACACGTAAATGCCTTGTGCATGCAGGGAAAACAGCGTGCATTCATGCTGAACACAATGTCATACGCACCTGAGCATGTCGCACATGCACTTAAACATCAATTTCAGTTGCTAAGATCTCAAATTTGTGCAGGGACCGCCTCACGCAGAGAAGAGAATGCAATTTCAGATACAGCGTTATAGAGTATTTCAAGCATCTAAGTACAGCAGCGTAGATAAATAAAGCCAGATAAGAATGCATTATGCGATCACCCGATTTGCATGCATGCATAGACAAATTGAACCAAAAACTCATCAGTACTCTCTCTGTCTACGCGCATGACCAAATTGAAAGAGGTTAAGAAGGACATATTACCCTGGCTTTGCTCCTCATGTCTAGTCCTGAGCCGCCAATCCTGTAAGAAAATAATACTTACATCATAAAGAGATTTTGAGGTTTTAGCATAATTAAGTACAAAAAATGGTCGGATCACGTCGGATCATCAGAATTTTGAGGGTTAGAAGTATCGATCTCAAAATCTGAAGAGTCGAACCAAGGCATCACAAATCACAAGGAATCACGATCCTACACAGCTGAAGAAAAGATTCCAAAATCAAGAAGCTAATCTGGCCGGCATCATGCCAGACCATGAGTATCTTGAAGCTTTTGTGAAGCCTCGATTGATAGGATCAGCATGGGTGGGGAGAAAAGAATGTATATCTTTCCGACTCCGAGAGTGGCGTCTACTTACCATATATACTCGGCAATGATGTAGCCAGAATCAGTGATGTCGAGACGAAAGCCGCACGCGATTTTCATCGCTGATACTATTGTCCAATCATCCTCGAAATACCGACAGCGAAAAAGCTTAAATAAGGCTGCGTGTGCCCCTCTACTAGGCTGGCCGCTGCAATTCGCGATACAAAAAATATAAACTGGGTAATTTAAAAAGTCATATTTTTTCCAAGTCCGCGTAGCTTAGTGGTTTGATTTTTTGAGTTTTTGAGAGGAAATCTTGAATTCAAGTATTGGGTGGAAATATCTATTGAGTTCTTCAAAAATAAATTTGCCTCTATCTTACCAAGTTGGGTGTGTGAATGTGTTTCCGATTCATTGTACTCTCAAAAAAACCATCGATTTTTTATCAATATAGATGAGTTCACATCAAGCATAAAAGCAGAGTTTCAAAAAAGCATAAAAACTTCATGGATCCATAACTTGTCTCTCAAAATCACGACAATCTTTATATCAATGTAGAGTGACTTCACACAAATCCTAAAAGCAGAAAAGCGTGAAAAGTAAGTGTTCCATCCCTTTTTTGGTGGATGCCGAACCATTTTGTGTAGTTCCACTACTCGATATGGAAGTATAACCGAGAACTCTGTATGAAAGTTGTGGTTAGTATAACCCTGAGAAAAATCCATTGGATAGTTATGGTAAAGCCATACCTAAACGACATGGGTTTGTGTCATGGTTTCCCAATGAAAACCTCTATTTTTGGGAGTAGGCTAAAAATAGATTCATGCAAAAAGGACTACCTGACAGGGTACACGATCTGAGTGAATTGAGAGTAGGCCACATAATATTTCATGAAGGAGTATTTCCCAAACAGTGATTTTAGTCTCTTCATACTATTGTAAATACCATTTTCCATTATTCCTACTCCATTTTGTGCAAGCGGAGGAGTCCTCAAGATTGAGAAGTATTGAGTATCTACATACCAA
Organism: Ceratopteris richardii; assembly: GCA_020310875.1. Taxonomy (NCBI): domain Eukaryota; kingdom Viridiplantae; phylum Streptophyta; class Polypodiopsida; order Polypodiales; family Pteridaceae; genus Ceratopteris; species Ceratopteris richardii. The sequence continues at coordinate 47,278,770 of CM035440.1, forward strand.
TTTTCATAATTTTTAGACTTTTTTTGAGCTCCCAAATAAGCCCTAGAATCTAATTTTTAAATAGGTCGGACACTAGGTCTAGACAAAGCCAAAAGCTAGTAAAAAACTATAAAAAGAGCTAAAGAGCTCATTTTTGGGGTTAGCTTGTGAGCGTTTTGAGCTATTATAAGATACTTTTTGAGTAATACAAAGAACTCCATTGTTCCTCTCTTTGTTCTTGCCTCGTGTGCACGTGTATGTATGTGTGTGCATGCTTCTGTGCCTCTCATTCATGCACTTGTGCCATCACTTGCTCATAGTCATCATACTAGTCCTCACGTCTCCACAGATTGACAATTATGAGGTGGATATCCTCACATTGGTACTTGCCATTGTGTTATAGTGACACCAAATTTGGTGCCATTGTCGGGGATAGAGCTTCGAGGATGAGCATGTGATGGTAAGACGTAGAATTGTGACATTGGAGTCATCAATAATTTCTTTACTTTTCCTTTATTTTCTCTTTCTCACTTCATCACCATCATCATCCTCACCATCTCCCACCTCCATCTCCACCTTCGCAAAATTTTCAGTTTTTTGGTCATATCACCTTCCCCACCTCATTCCCCTCATTTCACTTGTGAGAGAAAGTGAGAGAGAGCTTGTGTGCGATCTGTTTTTTTGTGTGTTTTTTAGCATTCCTTGCAGGTTTTCGCTATATGATCATCTCTAGTAGGTTGCACAAGTATGGAAAATGTCTACACAGGTCCCAGGGCATTGAGCTCTGTCAATCGCGATTGACAGAAAACTTGACCATTTGGTAAAACTAAGTGCATATTCATAATCTAGAGGCCTTGCACATCAATAATCCACAAACAAACTTCAAAAATTTGCATTTTCTCTATCCATCACGATTGATAGTGTCCATCACAATGGACAACCTATCCATCGTGATCGACAAACCCCGACGAACAACCCATCAATCACGATTGATAGCATCCATCACAATGGGCCCTTTATCCATCGTGATTGACTGAAAAATCACGATCGACACTTTCATTTGGCAAAAATCTGATCCATCATGACACATAGAGGCCCGATTGACACAAGGCAATGCAAAAATCTCGAAAAATCAATCAATCGTGATTGACAACCTAATGGACTACCTAGTGTCCATCGCGATTGACACCTCTGTCCATTAGGACTAATATAAAAATTGCACTTGACACCCTATTTCATTGAGAAACCTATCCATCGTGAAGTATAGACCACGATTGATACAAAATCACAAAAAACAAATTGAGAAAATTTGTCCATCAGGATTGACACCATCAATCGCACCCGACACCATCAATCACAACCAACACCCATATCCATCACGATTGATACCCATCAATCACGACAGACACCCATCAATCGTGACAGACACCCATCAATCGTGATTGACACATATCCATCGTGATTGATAGGCCACAATGGATAGCTCTATCCATCGCGATTGAAAACCCTATCGATCGTGATAGACAGCCAATTTTAGCCAATTTTTTAGGGCTTTTTAATTTGCAAGTTTTTGCTAATTTTGGGCATAAATATCAAGTTATAGGAACATTATGAGGCCCCCAAGCACATAATTCAAGAAATATTGTTTGCATGTTAGCCTCTTTTAACTTCGTTTTTGACCCACAAAATCGTGATTTGACATAGCTTTCTCATACAAAATCTGTTTTTAGTGATCTAGATATGGTATTTTGAAGTTGATCTTCCATAGGGGTGAGAAAGTTTAGGGACCTCTAAGGAATTTTCATAAAACAAAGCGAAATTGGGTCAGTGAATTACATGAATGGACATGGTGTGTTATGACAATTGAATTTAAATCTTGAGCTAACTTTGTGACTTTTAGAGGTCCATTGAGAACATCAAAGGGCTTCCAAAGCACAAGAGTGTTGTAGGTTTGAGAACGATTGTCTTGAGCACTCAAGCGTGAGCATGGGATAAGCAACTTGAATTTGAATCATTCTCAACCACCTCTATCAATTCCTTATAACCTAGGCTGAGTACATATAGAGGTATTGATTAATTAGGGCCACGTTAAGCACGATCAAGTACAAGAACCCTAATTTATCAAATGCAAGCATAAATAATTTAGTTATGTGACAAACTCTAAGGTGAACATATATAAAGCAAGTGATCAAATTTCAAATGCGAAAAACTCATGTGTTCCTCATGACAGAGAGTATTGGATAAGATGTGACCCCCTAAGGAAATTAAAAAGAACAAGGGACTAATACAAAAGAACTCTGCAATGCATTTGTACTAGAAAAATTGGCATAACCACCAAGGCTTATGAAGCTTAGGTCAGGAAGAGATCTAGGGAGAGATAGACAAAGCCTCAGATCATCTAAAGTTAGTTGTCAATCATACTTCTCGGTCTTTGGGCCCAACAGTTGAGTGATTACCCATACACTCTAAGTTTAGAAATGAGTGGTTCTAAGATGTCATGTAGCATGGAGAGACCTATTGGTAGCTCAGGAGTGGCATACCTAGAAAAGTCACAAGGACCTTACAAGACTCAATTGGAATACATGAAGACCAACCGATTCGGTTCTTGCATCTATGAGGATGGTCTGAGAAGATCTATTGTCCAGATCAAAAACCCCAATCAACCCATTGGACTAGAACATCCAGTAGTCAAACTCGAAAATGGTGCATACATAGATAAAGAAGGGACAATGGATGTAGTCACTACTCAACCAGACGGGGCAGATGAATTCAACAAAATAATCTCAGAGGCTGAAACATGTGACATAGAGCAAGGGAGCTTGAGAATAGGGCAAAAAACCCCTCGAGGCAAATCAGTCCTAACTAGAATAATTACTCGAGAGTGGATTCCCAAGGACAATAAGAGCATGGATTTTCTCCTAATCCGAGAGACATATGAGGGTTTTTGGAGGTATAAATCTGACCAGCCTAATGAAGTGGGAATGCCTACAATATATGAATTAAAAGATCCTCATACTCTAGGAAAAGTGACCTACTTGGACAATACTTCAGAGAGGGTCTTTGTGGTATCAGAGAATGGTAGGCATGCCTACACTTGTAAGCGTGAATTTTTTTCTCCGCAACCAAGATCCAATGTCTCTTATGGTCATCAAGCAGCTTGAACATCTCAAGCGCATGGAACTCAAAGGGATAGGGGTAGAGATAGACCCGAGGTAAGCTTTGCTAATCCAATAGGAAGAGAAAGAATGAGAACAAAGACAAATAGAATGAAAAATGAGAGACATAGACACCCAAGAAATCAAAGAAATGCTGATGAATTCCCTCTGCCAAGACCTAGAGAACACACGAGGACCTTAAGGCCTACATAAGTAGTCAAGTCTATGAAGAATTATTTCGATGATACAGGAAACCCTTATTATCATGTGGTCACAATTTAGGCAAGTATTGAGAGCTGAGTAAGTTGATGACCTATTCACACAATATAACACTTTTGGTCTAACACTCAAGAACACTACCCTTAGATGGTTACAACCACTCCATGAGAGGCAATTCAGGAATATAGAACAGTTGCTAGAAGCATTCATTACTAAATTCTCTGAATGTGGCATCGGACATAATACTTCCTTGTTGATACATAGCTTCAAGCAGACACCTTTAGAGACACTTAGACTTGCAGGAGGACAATTTAGACAATACCTAGAGAGATGCCCAGTTCTAGAGCTACCCACTCCATCCAAACAACTGGCCTTATTCCTAGATGGATTGTTAAGTACCAAATTGAGATCTTATGTGTACTTAAAGGACCCTAGATCCATAGAAGAATGTGTCACATGTGCACAAATATTGAGGATAATCTAGGGGAGGAACTAGAGCTTTCAAAAATATATAAAGATTCAGATAGCTCTACTAGCCTCACTTCCAAGCAATCCACATCTATCGAGGAACTTGCAGAGAAGGTAGCTTAGAAATTAGGAGTCTTTAGCAAACAGATACCTATATTTTCCCGAGTGAAAAGATGCTACACTTCTAGAGGAGACCACATGGCTAACGTGCGTCACTACAACATATGAGGGGCATACCGACGCTGCTTATACCGACGGTCACTCACGACGTCGATATAAACATTGTAAAAGCTCACTTAAAGATACCGACGGTCAAGTGAGTGTCAGTATGACCGTTCTAAACGGATCATCCGTGTGCCTCGCAGCCATGGGTATAAGCATCGGTATGGGCGTCGGTATGGGCATCGGTATGAGTGTCAATATAATCCTCGGTAATTTATTGGAAGTTACCGACGCCCATACCGATGCGCATACGGAGGCCGAGTTTTAAACATACAGGGAACCCGAGAGCAAAACTTCACTTTTTTGCACGTGTTTGAGTACTGTTTGTCTTCTGTCGAACTTGTGCGTGCGAACCGAATTGCGAACTACATTGTCTTGTGCACACACACACACACAGATCTCTCTCTCTACACACACACACTCTCTCTCCCTCGGTTTAGATCTAGCATCTTGGTAAGTGGTGAGCCTACTGTTAGCCTTTGTCTTTCTCTATGCTTTAGGTCTTATAATTTCTCTTCTCTTTGATTTTGCAAAAGTTCTTTGGCACCGATTGTTTGGAATTCGACAATAGACGACATACATTATGCTTTGATGACAACGATCCAAAACAAGGACATACTTGTAAGTGATTTTTTTATTGTGTATTGATAGAGAGAGAAAAAGAGAGAGAGATGAGAGACAGAGATAGAGATAGAGAGGGAAAGAGAGAGAGAGAGAGAGAGAGAAAGAGAGAGAGAGAGAGAGATAAAGAGAGAGAGAGAGAGTGAGAGATAAAGAATGATGAAAAGAAAGGAAGATAGAGATAGGAAAATAGAGCATACACACAGACACATACACACACACACATCTACACATTTACACATGCATACATACACACATATATGTACACACATGCATGCTTACATACACACACATATACACACATGCATGCTTGCATACACACACATACACACACATGCATGCATACACACACATACAAATATACATACATGCATACATACACACACATACATACACACATGTATATACACACAGTATTGGATCGCTCGTGGTAGCACTCCTCCCGGCCTCACTCCTGGCGGTCTCACTCCTACCGGCCTTACTCCTGCCGACCTCACTCCCGCCGGTGTCACTCCCACCAGTGTCACTCCCGCCGGTGTCACTCTTGCCGGTGTCACTCTTGCGGGTGGTGCTCCTCCCACAGGAGGTATGTCTCCTAGCTTTGTGACTCCACCACGACCATCTTTTTACCATCTCTTACTGGGTCTACTAGTAGACATGTGTGTTCGACGCCTCAGCGCGATACAGGTTCTGGCCTGTCTCGTAGGTCGAGGTCACACTCTGGAGTAGGAGGTTCTAGGAGTGGATCTACAGGTAGGTCTGGAGGAGGTGGCTGTTGTGGAGGCAATGCGACAGACATTGTATCGCCCGCTTCTACTCCTAGGACGAGTACCTCAGATATAGGTACACCACGCAGTACACCACATGGAACACCACATACACCTTGGGGTGCTCATGACCATGATGACTCCAAGGTGTATAGTATCTGATGAGCTCTTAAGCCCACGGAAAAGATGATTATACGAAACTTTATTTTGTTCAAATCCCACGGAATCGGTCCAACTGGATCACTTGGATCCCATAATTATCCCTCGAGGAATCCTTCCTTTGTATATGTACTAGCTCATATATTTCCCGGCAACCGCACCAAATGAAATGCTCTTAAGCCCACGGAAAAGATGATTGTGAAAGCCTTTATTTTGCGCAAACCCCTCGCAATCGGTCCGATTGGATTACTTAGAGCCCACAATTATCTCCCAATGGATTCTTCCTATGTCTACGCACTAGCGCATATGTTCTCGACAGACGCACCTAATGTTGGAGTCTCAACAACAAGATCAATGGATGTCGCATACACAGTGGTCTCGCTTGCACACAGCGAAAATAAATGCAAGAAGCACTAATAAAGGAAACGTATGCACAACTGTGCTCTGCATTAGTATTAGGCTTTTTGGATCAAACCTCAAAATCTATACTCTCATTGTCTGCACCATTGGTTGGTCGCCCTTGTGCATTGAGGTTATCACCAGAAACAAAAAAAAGAGTATTATAATCTGTAATGTTGCACCATATACATGAACAAATTTCTCGTTCATCACTCATAGCACATATCTTCATATCTTGTTAGAGAAGCAACAAGAAGCATAAGTTGCAAGAGGAAAAGAAAAAAATGTTCCTTGATAGCATGCTCTGTCTGCACTTCATTACAACTCCTCTCCTATGCAAGGGCTCCACTCCATCCACCCCTTCGAAATAACGTTCATATTTTTTTTTATTACCCAAAAGCATGACAATAATATGCGAGCATTAAACCAAGGAAAATCGGTAATAGTATCTAATCTTAGGAAAAGCTAATTGTCTGGACCTTCCGAAAGATTACAAACAAACGAAACTTATCTGATATAAATCTTCCAAGAGTTTGCGAACGTCCGTTCTCCTTCTTCAATTAGCAGTCCTTAGTAGAAGCTCACACTCTAGCTTCTGGTTCTACAAGCTAGTGATCCTCTTTTGTTCTCAGCGCATCCTTCTCTTTGCTCTCGTCCCATAGTGGCTGGTAATAATCTGCATAAGATAGATCACCCGGGAGTAGAAACACATCCTAATCTGTCTGTTGAATACGGCTCAAAATTGAATGAGTATCCTCGGTCTGCCCAAGATCACCAGCAACACCAAAGGTCATTGAAGTTTCAGGACCGATTGCAGGTGCTGTTTTGAACATGTATTCCAAGCTTTCATATCCACACTTATAGAAGTAGGTAGTGCTAGCACTGAGATTGTAGAGTACCACGTTGTGAACTTGTCCAGCTCTCATTTCTTCACAAGCTTTAAGGCCTCCTCTACAGATACGAATGTCTTCCCAAAATTTGAATAAAGCAAACCATGAATAATATCAACCATCCATGATGGTGAAAAAGAGTTGCAGGTATCAATGTAAAAGACCATATTGCCATGAAGAGAAGCGTATGCATCTGTTTGGATGCAAATTTGTGTTTTACCAGAAGATGATGCCCCAAATAGTTTTGTAACAGTTCCGTCTCGAAAACCACCCAAGAGAACACCATCAAAACAGTTCTAGAATATCCATTCCATCAAGCAACGTTGCATGCTTGGTCTCTAGAAAAAGAAGGATGTCTGCTACAGCCTGCTTGTGCTGTTCAGCATTAATATAATGCCAAGCTCCAAGCTTTGTAATAGACAAGGATTCCTATAACGTGCCGAGGAGATCTACTAATCCCCACACCATCACAAGTATCTCTGCGCATCTGATTAAATCCTCCAAAGCATTGAGCTTTGATGTAACCAGTGGATTCAATGGGCAAGACTAGCAATTCTCTATTGCCACGAGGCCTCCATTGCGATTTACTGCTCTTCTTCCATAATTTTTTTTTCTATAGTGCACTCAGTATGCTTCTAGACTGATTAATGTAGAATCGTGAGTACAATCCACACGTTGCACAAGCATTTCATTCAGAAGGTATGAAAGGCTCCACACGTTCTAAGGACCATATTCATTTGCAACTTCTATGATGTGAAACCGATGAATCACTTTTTCCCATGATCACCACATCTACAACCTGTTTAATCTGTTGCCATTCTTCTCTGTGTTCAGCATTGTCACGTGTCCACATAATAAGAACCCATTGGTGTGCAATAAGCAAGGCTAGGACCTTTGCTGGGCCACTGCCTTTGGAGGCCTACCTCCCTCAATAAAAGTAGATGCTTCAGTTGGCAAATGCAAATACTGATTGATTCGCTCCATTTAAACTATATAACTGACCAATTTACATTTCCATTGATAACCAAGACGTGTATTGTACTAAAGATAAGGTCATATGTCAATTCCAAGCCACCAAAAACTGAGTATGTTACGGAAAATGTAACCAAGAGTATTCTAGTTGCACACGGCATGGCATTACTTAAGCCGCAAGATAAACCTTTAATAAGAGGGATGACATGGAGTAGAGGCTAGAGTCATTGTCAATCAGCACTAGGTTCTTTTCTTTGAACTTCTCTACCACTCAAAATGTTTTCACAGTCGCAACACTTAGAGTAGCAGCGCTTTTGTTGTAGCATTTATCCTTATTGACTAGTGGCCTGTTCGAGCACAGCAAATGTTGCAGTCAATAGGCCTAACAACATGCACGAGCTCCCCTGCAACTCTCTTCTTCTCTACAAACGAGCCTTCTCCATCGTGGATTGGGCCATTTCCTTGCTCTGTTCCTGAGCCTCTCCCGTCTTCTGGGCAGCGGTTTCCTTGGCATGCTCAGCCTGTTCCGCCATTCCTCTCAGATAAATGGATTGCTGTAGGCACAGTGAAATTTACGAACTCCTTCGCTGCTTCGGTCATACTCGGAGTCCTCTCATTATTTCTTGAGCGGCTTCCCAAAAACTTCCCCTTGGTTTTCCCCATGATCTGCAATGTCTGCGCCCTCGTGGTGTCCTCATGCCTGCTTTGATATGACCTTCACACTTGCTATTCTTTGCTTGTGTGCTTTTTTTCTCTGTGCGTGCGCGTAGCAGCCTCTGAGGAATTCCCCTCTTTTTCCCTCTCTATATCTGCAAGCTATATCTCCCCTTTTCCCTTGCGAGCCTCCCTCCTCAGCGCCCTTTCGAGCCCTCCTTCCTCCTTCCCCCCTCTGCGAGAGAGACTTTTTCCTTTTTGTACAGAAGCGAAAACAAAACCCTCAACTCCCAAAAAAAACTGTCCAAATGCTTGACGACCAATTATGCTAAAAAGTGTAAAAAAAACGGGGGGAAACCCTCCCCTCTGTCCTCAAAATAATGTCCAGCCACCTCATTTACTCATAGCTTATTGCCATCGATAAGTAACTTTCCTTACAAAAACACCTGCAAAAAGGATTACTCTGCAAAATGGAAGCATATTTGTGCCCAAAAACCAACAATATATACAGCTAACATACTCCCCTTCACTAGTCTGTGAAGTCGTCCTCGACGAGCGATATGCTACCTGCACTCCAGTTCCAACATGTGATCATCACTCAATCAAATACAAATCTTTACCTTGCACGCCTATTCTCTTCTTCCTCAATGTAGCACCTGAAATCATACTCATACAATCATTTGTCAGTACCAAAATCCAATCATTCCACTTACCATCTTTGTCCATCTTCTCGCATCTTCATCGACATGTCCACCTGTCTGCAAACTTCATTAAAACATATTAGATCATTTGATCCTCAAATGACAATATCTACAACCAAAATGAAAAGACAATCATATCAATCATCCACATCACACATATATACTCAACACACACATCAAGATTCCACATCACACATGCATTCTCGTCACACACATCCTACGTACATACAAGCAAACAGAAGACATGTCCACATTCGCTCTCGTCACTCTTCTCGACTACTCATTCAACACGTCACACATCTTTATTCCACATGCATACTCAACACATTTCCCACACACACCATATATAATCAAAACCATTCCCCACTTCCATTTTTCGTTTCTAGCTGGGTTCTCTCGCCGATTGTTCATTCCCCTTCTACCTAGGGTTTCCACTACCCGCTTGCCTTCCTGTCTATCTCTCTGTTTTTCTTGCTCGTCGACTAGATCAGATGCTAGGTCACCACCACACCACTCTAACTTGATGGATACACGATAAGGACCACTCAAGTCTAACGTCGGGTCACCTCGACAAGACCGCTCATCATCAACGTGCTTCAGGACATCGCAGGTAGTTGCACAACCTAAGAACCAAAATGAGCACCTCCCAAGAGTTTGCAGGCGAACAAAGCCGCTAGCATGCTTGGATTTCTCAAGTACAAGTCTTCCACAGACACGTCGCAGCCAAAACCCTAGCCGAGCTTAAGCTTCAATTTGACATGTTTCATCGGGAGCCCACACATAACCCAAATCCCCACAACACAAACACATATATTCCCATCCGAGCATCATGCTCTCTCACCTCTCTTATGTCCCCCCTCGAGCGAGGAATTCTTCTCATTCATTTTTTTCCACATTTTTTTCTCTCTTTTTTCATCATTTTTTTTTTCCATATTTACTCACACTTGCCGGCCTATGCCGAAGCTGGATGCGACTCGTGGACTCGACCACCCGATCGAGTTTGTTCCACCCATCTACCAACCCAACGCAGCGCACGACACACAAACAGCTAGCCCTATGTGAGACCGACGTCGGTTCGTGGCTTTGACCACCCGGCCAAAGTGGGTCCACCCACCTATCGGCCCACATAGGCGCATAGCCACACGCACACATACACAAACATATATTTTTCTCATTTTCTTTTCATTCCCGAATCTCGAGAATTAGGAGACAAAAGAAAGGACTTTTTCCCAACCCAACCAATCACGACACACACACATATATCCCCTCGTGGACATCCCAATGAGACATATCTTCTCTCTGTTGCTACTCAAGCCGAAATCAAGCCACTAATGCCATGGTCAACCCTTCCTCTCAAGACCCGCACATACTAATCACCTTGTTGACCTGAAACCTCAAAAAATGTCACTTTAGTTCTTAAGCGTACAACAGACTTGGTCCACCGTCCTCACATCTTTGACTCGCAATCCGCAAAGCAAACCCTAATCAGACTCAAGCCATCCTCACCAACATCCATTGCCTCGTCTATTTTTTCATCTCCAACCTCTGCCTCGCAGAGATTCCACCTGACCCGACAAATGACCTGAAAAATTACCATTGCTCGTTGTGCTCCTCAATGATTCAAGCCTCGCCGCTAAGTCCCTTAATCCTTGTTTGTTGTACTCAATATCACTATGATATTGGAACAGGTCAGATTCAATGCCTCGAAACCGATTCCATATTTGCTCCATCTCTTTATCCTCTCTCACCCTTTTTGCAGATCCGAGGGGAATATCCTCCCTCTTCTCAACTCGAACGGTCAACTTCTCGACTTCCTCTCTAATCGATCTTTCCTCCCAAATCCTACTCATATTTTCTTCATCCAGGTCATCTACCTTCTTCGACAATTCATTCTTCGTCCTTTCTAACTCTGTTCCGAACGCATCCAACCTATCCAACACCGCTTTCAGCTCTTCCTCCGTTTTCCTTGCTCTCGGATCCTCCATCTGTCCTCGCATCTCGTCGTCTTTCCGATTCATCCACCTACCGAGCTTGCTACTCAGCCTTGCATTCTCTTTCTCTACCCGTCTCACTTTCTCATCACTCTCCGCTTGGGCACTCTTCATTCTTTCTAACTCTAGGTGGAACTCCTCACATGCCTTACCCGCTTGATCACTGTATCGATGGATTATGCTTTGTACCTTCTCAATTTCATGCTCCATTCCTTCGACTCTCCTCATTAGGTCATCCTCGTCTCTTGAGAGCTCTTCTTCGATCGCAACTCCAAAGCAGTCGGCTACCATCAAGCCGGATCTCAAGTCCCAGACCACGTTTTCACTCTCGGGCTTCACAAGATCTTGCCTCCAGCTTTTGTTTACTCTTTTCCACTCCTTGTTTTCATTTTTCAACATCCGTACTTGCTTTTCCCAAGTTCCTAGGACCTCGGCCATTTTCTCTTGATTTTCCTCTAATTTTGCTATTTTGATCCTCTCGTTATCTCGCTCCACCTGCAACCAATTGACTTGACATTCCAAGCTCTTCACAAGTTCTACCAAGTCTCGATCATGATATCGAGTGTCCTTGCTTCCACTTGCTCTCGCAGTCTCCGTCGACGAAGTAACTCCACCTTTGTCAACTTCCACATACAAAGAAGATAAGCACCTATCTGGTTCATTCGTTGCGACCTTTAGGTCAATCACCTCTTTTGAGCCACACACGAGCTCGCATAGTCTCTTTTTCCCGCAGTCCTCACATGTGGGGACAAAATCCAACGGGGTGCATACACGAGGGCAATATTTGGCTATATGCCCAATCTGCTCGCAACACCAGCATCTCACATAATTTGATATCGGGCCAAATCGCCACCCTCGGTTCACATGATGTCTCATGGTCGGACGAGAACATATCCATCTATTTTGTCCAAAATTCCCTTGCCTTATATTCGCTTTCTCAAAACTAGAGGCATGTCTTTGTTGGGCCATTTCTCTAATGAAGATCAAAGCAGATTTGGGATCGACTCGGCTGTGCCACACGATTGGGGCACCAAGCGAACTCGTAGCACTCTCTATGAGATGTGCTAAGCCAATTCCCGGCAGACGCACCAAAATGATGAGCTCTTAAGCCCACGGAAAAGATGATTATACGAAACTTTATTTTGTTCAAATCCCACGGAATCGGTCCAACTGGATCACTTGGATCCCATAATTATCCCTCGAGGAATCCTTCCTTTGTATATGTACTAGCTCATATATTTCCCGGCAACCGCACCAAATGAAATGCTCTTAAGCCCACGGAAAAGATGATTGTGAAAGCCTTTATTTTGCGCAAACCCCTCGCAATCGGTCCGATTGGATTACTTAGAGCCCACAATTATCTCGCAATGGATTCTTCCTATGTCTACGCACTAGCGCATATGTTCTCGACAGATGCACCTAATGTTGGAGTCTCAACAACAAGATCAATGGATGCCGCATACACAGTGGTCTCGCTTGCACACAGCGAAAATAAATGCAAGAAGCACTAATAAAGGAAACGTATGCACAACTGTGCTCTGCATTAGTATTAGGCTTTTTGGATCAAACCTCAAAATCTATACTCTCATTGTCTGCACCATTGGTTGGTCGCCCTTGTGCATTGAGGTTATCACCAGAAACAAAAAAAAGAGTATTATAATCTGTAATGTTGCACCATATACATGAACAAATTTCTCGTTCATCACTCATAGCACATATCTTCATATCTTGTTAGAGAAGCAACAAGAAGCATAAGTTGCAAGAGGAAAAGAAAAAAATGTTCCTTGATAGCATGCTCTGTCTGCACTTCATTACAACTCCTCTCCTATGCAAGGGCTCCACTCCATCCACCCCTTCGAAATAACGTTCATATTTTTTTTTATTACCCAAAAGCATGACAATAATATGCGAGCATTAAACCAAGGAAAATCGGTAATAGTATCTAATCTTAGGAAAAGCTAATTGTCTGGACCTTCCGAAAGATTACAAACAAACGAAACTTATCTGATATAAATCTTCCAAGAGTTTGCGAACGTCCGTTCTCCTTCTTCAATTAGCAGTCCTTAGTAGAAGCTCACACTCTAGCTTCTGGTTCTGCAAGCTAGTGATCCTCTTTTGTTCTCAGCGCATCCTTCTCTTTGCTCTCGTCCCATAGTGGCTGGTAATAATCTGCATAAGATAGATCACCCGGGAGTAGAAACACATCCTAATCTGTCTGTTGAATACGGCTCAAAATTGAATGAGTATCCTCGGTCTGCCCAAGATCACCAGCAACACCAAAGGTCATTGAAGTTTCAGGACCGATTGCAGGTGCTGTTTTGAACATGTATTCCAAGCTTTCATATCCACACTTATAGAAGTAGGTAGTGCTAGCACTGAGATTGTAGAGTACCACGTTGTGAACTTGTCCAGCTCTCATTTCTTCACAAGCTTTAAGGCCTCCTCTACAGATACGAATGTCTTCCCAAAATTTGAATAAAGCAAACCATGAATAATATCAACCATCCATGATGGTGAAAAAGAGTTGCAGGTATCAATGTAAAAGAACATATTGCCATGAAGAGAAGCGTATGCATCTGTTTGGATGCAAATTTGTGTTTTACCAGAAGATGATGCCCCAAATAGTTCTGTAACAGTTCCGTCTCGAAAACCACCCAAGAGAACACCATCAAAACAGTTCTAGAATATCCATTCCATCAAGCAACGTTGCATGCTTGGTCTCTAGAAAAAGAAGGATGTCTGCTACAGCCTGCTTGTGCTGTTCAGCATTAATATAATGCCAAGCTCCAAGCTTTGTAATAGACAAGGATTCCTATAACGTGCCGAGGAGATCTACTAATCCCCACACCATCACAAGTATCTCTGCGCATCTGATTAAATCCTCCAAAGCATTGAGCTTTGATGTAACCAGTGGATTCAATGGGCAAGACTAGCAATTCTCTATTGCCACGAGGCCTCCATTGCGATTTACTGCTCTTCTTCCATAATTTTTTTTTTCTATAGTGCACTCAGTATGCTTCTAGACTGATTAATGTAGAATCGTGAGTACAATCCACACGTTGCACAAGCATTTCATTCAGAAGGTATGAAAGGCTCCACACGTTCTAAGGACCATATTCATTTGCAACTTCTATGATGTGAAACCGATGAATCACTTTTTCCCATGATCACCACATCTACAACCTGTTTAATCTGTTGCCATTCTTCTCTGTGTTCAGCATTGTCACGTGTCCACATAATAAGAACCCATTGGTGTGCAATAAGCAAGGCTAGGACCTTTGCTGGGCCACTGCCTTTGGAGGCCTACCTCCCTCAATAAAAGTAGATGCTTCAGTTGGCAAATGCAAATACTGATTGATTCGCTCCATTTAAACTATATAACTGACCAATTTACATTTCCATTGATAACCAAGACGTGTATTGTACTAAAGATAAGGTCATATGTCAATTCCAAGCCACCAAAAACTGAGTATGTTACAGAAAATGTAACCAAGAGTATTCTAGTTGCACACGGCATGGCATTACTTAAGCCGCAAGATAAACCTTTAATAAGAGGGATGACATGGAGTAGAGGCTAGAGTCATTGTCAATCAGCACTAGGTTCTTTTCTTTGAACTTCTCTACCACTCAAAATGTTTTCACAGTCGCAACACTTAGAGTAGCAGCGCTTTTGTTGTAGCATTTATCCTTATTGACTAGTGGCCTGTTCGCGCACAGCAAATGCTGCAGTCAATAGGCCTAACAACATGCACGAGCTCCCCTGCAACTCTCTTCTTCTCTACAAACGAGCCTTCTCCATCGTGGATTGGGCCATTTCCTTGCTCTGTTCCTGAGCCTCTCCCGTCTTCTGGGCAGCGGTTTCCTTGGCATGCTCAGCCTGTTCCGCCATTCCTCTCAGATAAATGGATTGCTGTAGGCACAGTGAAATTTACGAACTCCTTCGCTGCTTCGGTCATACTCGGAGTCCTCTCATTATTTCTTGAGCGGCTTCCCAAAAACTTCCCCTTGGTTTTCCCCATGATCTGCAATGTCTGCGCCCTCGTGGTGTCCTCATGCCTGCTTTGATATGACCTTCACACTTGCTATTCTTTGCTTGTGTGCTTTTTTTCTCTGTGCGTGCGCGTAGCAGCCTCTGAGGAATTCCCCTCTTTTTCCCTCTCTATATCTGCAAGCTATATCTCCCCTTTTCCCTTGCGAGCCTCCCTCCTCAGCGCCCTTTCGAGCCCTCCTTCCTCCTTCCCCCCTCTGCGAGAGAGACTTTTTCCTTTTTGTACAGAAGCGAAAACAAAACCCTCAACTCCCAAAAAAAACTGTCCAAATGCTTGACGACCAATTATGCTAAAAAGTGTAAAAAAAACGGGGGGAAACCCTCCCCTCTGTCCTCAAAATAATGTCTAGCCACATCATTTACTCATAGCTTATTGCCATCGATAAGTAACTTTCCTTACAAAAACACCTGCAAAAAGGATTACTCTGCAAAATGGAAGCATATTTGTGCCCAAAAACCAACAATATATACAGCTAACAGTATCCGAGATGGAGCTCCGGTGATGGATGCGGCTGGCAAAGCAATGTGTGCACGTATACGATAGCTTTGCTCCATACAGTTTGGACACTCCATCATGCTGAAATGGAGTGAACAGGATAAAGATCGGAAGAATTATATCACACAAATGATTTATCAGGAGTTCCGACCAGCCGATGGACAGTCTCTTGTCATTTCAGAGTGGATTCTGCACACCGCACGTGAGGTTATGTCGCATCGACGATCAGAGGCTCGTGATGCTTTTAGAGCAGGCTTACCAAAGCCTGTATGGTTAGATGCTCACGAGTGGGATCTGATTCGTGAGGAGCAGCAGCAGACTCCAGACCGATATCGCCAGTAGCGAGATGCCACAGCCACACATTTAGATATGGTTGGACCGTCACATTTCGGCACCGGCGGATATGACACAATGGGTCATGAGTTTGTAAGTACCATTTCATTTATTGAATTTATTTGTGTTAAGTTTCTCATGTATGTTCCTCTAATTGGAGGACTTGGAGGGACGCAGTGCGGTCGTTTCATGGGAGCATTTGCGATGAGGTGATTAACTTATAAACTTGGTTTTTACTTGTTGTTTGTAATTTCATGTGCATTTATCTCATTCCATTAATGTTCTTGGTTGCAGGACTGTTGATATGGAACGTTCTTTGCATGTGTATGGGAGTGGCACACCAAAATTTTGTATTTGATTTTTATATGGCAATGCATTGCTTTGCCACATTTTGTAAAAGCCTCATATATGACAGTGGTTTTCCACACTCTTGTACATGCTTCATTTATGAAATATATCACTTTTTTTGTACATGGTTCATGGTTCATTCTGATTATCTCTTTTGTGTCCAATAATATTCTGTTTTATGAAATCATATTTCGGTTGATATTAGAGTACACATCACATGTACTCGGTTTTTTTTGGGCAGAGTGTATTGTCTTTTGTTAAGCAACATCATGGTAATGTTGTTATAGCAAAAGACAACACACTCTGCCCAAAAAAAATTTTGCAGATATGGTCCTCAGTATACGCTATGGTACTCCCAGTAATGTCATCGGAATAAGCATTGGTACACCTAGCAGGTGCTGATATACGTGACGGTGCACCCAGTAGAGCCGTCAGTATGGGCATCGGTATGAGTGTTGGTAATACCGATGTTTATACCGACGCTTATATCGATGCCCATACCGATGACTATACCAGCATTTTAGTACTGACGTGCATACCGACAGCTACACCGACGTCACGGCAAAAATAGCCGCGTTCATTTCCCTCGATAAAAACCTCGGTATACGGTCGATCTGTTGTAGTGCATCCAATTATGACTCAACCCCATGTTGAGATCTCAAACTCACCATGTGATGATCCAGGATGACACGTACCAGTTTTTCATTTCTCTGACATGTATAGTGGTCACGGTGATATATGTCAGGGATACTTCATTGAGCTTTATTACATTCATCTACCAAGAGTGATGGCACATTTGTTTCTTGCAAGCTCACTCACTCATGGACATTAGTTTTTTTCTTATGTATTGGTCTTTATGTATTGCACTTGTTTTAGGTCATTCTTGTACATTCCTTTCTATGTAATAGAAGAAGAAGAAGAAGAAGATCATTCTTCCTTGCCTCAATCTGAGTGTGTGCTTCTGTTTGATTGTGAGAGTGTGTGTGTGAGCTTTCTTCCTTATCTTCTTCCTCGTGGCATGGTATCAGAGCCAGTGTGGCTATAGAGAGCTAGTGGAGAAGGCGACAGTGAAGAGTACACAACAAGGCATGGAGAAAACATGATTCACAAATGACCTCTGTTTCCTACGAAAATGGGCATGTCAGATCAAAGTTTCAGAGCCATCTCAGCCTCTGTTTTGAGTTCGTAAGGTGGGGCCCACAAAAAAACAAGGTCAGTTTCAAAAATTCTAACTTGTGCCATGTTCGACAACACTCATATTTTCCAGATCCAGAATATTAAGCAATTCCGTGTACTGTTGATACACAAAAACTATGTTTTTCTGCGATCGAACTGTCACGTCATAGTGTGACAGTGTTGTTACCAGATAGGAATGGATTGCAAAATAGTTAAGAGCATATGAGGAATGGAATCAAGGAGCATGAAAGGTAATGTAATGGCTATCTGTTAGCATAGAGGATAGCATGATTGGGCACATACAAGATGCCAAGACTCCGAAAGAGGCTTGGAACAGTTTGGTCACATTGTACGAGACCAATACAAAGGCACGAAAATTGCAACTCAAGAACGAGCTGCATACATTGGAGAAAAAGAGCATGTCAGTAAGTGACTACACTCTAAAAATCAAAAGCATATGTGAGTCACTTGCATCTATTGGCGTGAATGTAGATGATGATGATAAGGTGGAAGTGTGCCTTTGTGGTCTTCACATAGTATGTCTACAATAGAGTCTGATATTTGTTACTTTCATAGCTATGCAACCAAACATATTACCTTTTAGCATAGTTTCTTCACTTCCCGTGAGCATGTTCCATTAGGGAATACTATCACATGTGCTAACAACTCCCCTTATCCTATCATGGGAATTGCAAAGATCATTCTACCTATTGTTGATTGTAGTCCTTTCATATTGTCAGATACCTTATATGTAAGAGGGATCAATAAGAAACTGTTATCAATTTCCACACTAGCCAAAATTGACTTGGTTGTCAAATTCATTGATGATATATGTACAGCTCATAATTGCTCAAATGGTGATGTTATTATTGCTTGTGGAATTTATTTTCATGGGTTGTATAAGGTCATAGATTATGCAAAATCTATTACTGATTAACAATGTGTAGTTCATGATTCTCAAACTATCTTGGATGGGAAGCTTTGGCATGGATGCTTTGATAATCTAAATTTTGTTAGTTTTCTTCACCTACAGAAATTTGAAATGGTTTCCTCTCTACTCAAACTTGAGAGACCTTCTACAACTTTTTGCGAAGGCTATGTTTTAGGAAAAATGCAGCATTCATCCTTCCCAAGGCATCATTCCCAAGGGGTACTTATTGATATATTTTGGTACTTGGTAATACATTTAGTATTGTATTTTTCTCCAAGCTTCCTCTTCTTCTTCTTCTTCTCCTTATTCTTCTTCTCCTTCTTCTTCCTTGTGTTATTTGTGTGCTTTTGCAAACCTCGAATTCCAAAAATTTCATCAACTAGGAGCATTAAATTTTGGAGTTTCTTTTCATGTATCTCAATACCACTATAGTGTATTGGAAACGTCTCAATTGTGGTGGAAGAAGCCACTACCTGTCAATAGTTCATCAATACTTAGTATCTTTCTTTGCAAAATCTCATTGAGCCTTGTGTAAGTCTATTGTTGGATTTCTTTTTAGTTGTTTTAACTTAGCTATTGCTCACATATACTATTGAGCATACATAATGTACGTTTCTATGGACACCATCTATGCACATTTGTGTTGTTTATAACATGGTGATTATGTTTTACATAAGGCTTTGACATGTTAAAAAGGGATATGATGAGATTTTTCTAAATGCAAGATACCTAGATGTTGGGGTATCTTCAGTGATTGAGGTGGAAGACTTACACTTAAACTCGCAATAGGAGATGTATGATAGTAGATCATAGGTGCTCAATAATCCAAGATGGCCTCTTTCATTTTTGGTATATGCAATGATTAGTATAGAGGATATGTCATGGGATAACCATGCAATTCCATGACACTTTGATCATTTCATTGGCATTTTGTTGATGCTCATACTCTCCATTTATAAAGGAGCATCTATCGAGACTTTTACATATTTATTTCCATTTTAAAGCATACAAGGGCTTAACTTTTTGCAAAACATTACTCATGATACTCTATTTTTCACATATGAACAATTGTTGGCCAATCATTTTCTAGTTATTACTACTCATATGTATCTTCTTGGGGAAAATCTATTTAAAATCCCTTTTGATATGGCACTTAGCAATTTTCTTAGTTTGATTGGTGATTCAAATCTCCTAGTTGTACCAAAGTTCCATATTTTGGTTATTTCATATCATGTCATAAGAGATTTTTGGTACATCTAATAGATCTAGAGCTAGAGAAAGTTCTTCCAAGAAGATTTAAAACTTGCAAGGCAAAGATAATTTTGAGATTCAAATTTTTATGGCACCAATTTCTCTTTGTGGTTGTATCAAAATTGTGATCTTCTAATCCAAGAAGATGATGGAAATTGATTTGTGACATAGCAAAGAACCTTTCTTACATGGATGGTGATGATTGAGAAGAGCTAGATGAGATGTGCATTTCCAAAATCTAATTACATCTTGCAAATGGTATGTATTTCATTGTTTTGGGAGTGTGAGACAATGGATGAACTTTGGAAGAAGCTATCCAACACCTATGAGAAAGAGAATGCTTCCAAAAAAAGTTTATTTGGTGAGCATGTTCTATAATTTGTGCATGAAAGGCACATATAGTTTTTCCACGCATTTGAATGATTTTGACACACTCCTTTTTTAGTTGCAATTATAGAGGATGGATATTGATGAGAAGATGAGAGCATTTCTCTTGTTATAAACTCTACCACCATCATGAGATACCTTCTTCAGAAGGATTTCCAAAATTAGAGTTCATCTACAACAATATATGTGTTTCGTTGTAAAGTGAAGATGTTTGTAGAAATTCGATGGCTACTACATATGGTAGAGAAAGCCCACAACATGGTAGAATCAATATTATAGGTAAATATGGCCAACATGATAAGATCAGATATTAGTTCATGAAGAGGAATGTAGAAGGTTTCCATTGGTGCAAGAAAGGCCATATGAAGAAAGATTATCAAGCCTTGAAAAATGTCAAAGCTAGAGCACAAGATGATAGCCATGTTAAGAATGTTTCTATACCTAGTACTTCATCAATGAAGATAAAGGAGATAATTCTATGTGACATCTTGACACTTGATAGTGTTGTGCTTGTTGAAGCAGTTATGATTTATTCGGTTTCCAAATTCCCATGTACGGTTGCTTGATTCTAGTGTATCCTTTCATGTAGCACCACATAAAGAGTGGTTTTCCACGTATGCAACAAAGTCTTTTGGTATTGTGATACTTGGTGATTCATACTAGTTGACTAGATATGTCATAGCTATGTTTGGTGATGGTTCATAGTTTAGTATGCATAACATTCACCATGTGCCTCAACTTTCTCGTAGTTTAATGTCGGTTGGACAATTGGATCACATTCACTATAAGGTCTTCTTTTATGCTCATTCATTTTTTATATTAAAGGGAAATATGGTGATTCCATGTTCAAAAAGTCCTTAGACAAAAGTAAGCTTATAAATCCAAAAAGTTCTTTTTTCTTTGATATGAAGAGATGGGCATTTTGGATATCACTTATGGGATCTTGAAGCACATTCATTGATCAAAAGTAATAATGCTAAATTCATTGAAAACAAAGATGCATAATGTCATAACTTAACCTCCACATGCTTGTTCCTTTTGTCTTGGAGTTCAAAGGTGAACATCTTGCCTATTTCTTCACCTTTAGCTATCTTTGTTTGTAAATCTTCAAAGGATGGTAGATTATCGATTCATTATAAATTTAATAAAAGACTTCCATCTTTCATCTTCTCTAAACCCATTTATTATACTAATAAATTGTATTATCTTCACTAGGAGCTACATGAATAGAAGCTAATGTTTCAATAAGAGATTTTAACTCAAAATTGTAATCATCTATTGATTGTTGTGGCTTCTTCTTCACTCATCTCATGCTCCAATAAGTTGAATTTACATTGCTTTGTTTGTAGTTGCACAAACAAATTCTAGAGACCTTCAAGCTTCTTTACTGGTATCAAAATTCTTATATGTCCAAGCATAGTATTTGAAATTGTTTCTGATATGATGCATATGACTCTTTGTATTTTATGATCCATTCTCATTATCTTATCTATATGCTTTTGTAGGTGCCTCTATTAACACTCACTTGAAATTTGCACCTATTATAATTCCCAAATTCCCTTAGACATGAGATATGATTCCATTCAAAATCCCCGCATGGGATAATTTCTCCCATTAATAACTTTTCAATATATGAACTCAAATCTACCATGTTTATTTTCTATTCATTGATGAAGATAATTCAATAAGATATATGAAACCTCTCGTACCAAGATGTTGTGTCTACAAACTTCTAAATTTCAGAGTGTCCCTCGTAGGACCTTCAAAAGGTCAAATATATCTTGCAAAACTCTTGAGATGAACATTGCTTGCAAAGTTCAAGAAAAATACAAAATATTAACTATATAGATCCAGTCTAACTCTTATGTTTTCTAGAGTTATTACTATGAAAATTAAGAAGAAAATGGATGCTTATACTTATATCTACGCATGCACTACTATTCACAAAGGTATAACCTTGCTTTGATCTACCAACATGATGGGATTCAAGCATAAGATAAATTCTGGAGCCTCTCTCCACAATGACACCTCTAAGATTTTTTCCTTTGATCTTTGAGATTAATCTTCCTCTCCTATAATGATTCTAGGGGCCAAAGATGACAAAGTTTATCATATACATAAATTGCATGGATGAGTTAAGAAGTAACTGTTGGTTGCCAAGGGTGGCTCATTTTCCATTAATAGGAAGGTAAATGGCCATGTTATCAGTAGTAATGAAAACCTCACTTCAAAGTCTCAAACTCATGCCCAAGAGTGGTCAAAGGATACCTACTTGTGGCTGCTCTATAGAATTTCCAAATTGGATATTGGTTGGCTTCATTTAATGCCCCTCTTATTTGTCCTAGAAATTTATTGTCAGTTTCTTTGGTTCTTATATAAGCACCATTGATGGATTTTTTGAAAGTATCTTCTTTTGTCACATATTCCACCTCTTGGAATATTTCCAAGTTTCTTCTTCCTCAAGGAGAGTTGATTATTGGTGGATATAATTTTTGTTTTTTCCTTGCATATGGGTTTTTGATTTCTCGTGTGGTTTGGTTTGGCTTGTCCCCTTGCTTGCTTGCAATTGTTTGATATATCATGAGATTATGGATCCTCCTTATGTCTGTTTGCCTCCTACTTTTGATCACAAGCCATAATGCTCGAGACTTCTATCTGGGCACTTGTTACTAGGAAGGTGTATAATGACTCCAATCACATTGCATGTATTTTTTTTATTCCCTTATTATGTAATTATATGTGGATGCAAACAATCCCTAAATACTTATGGTTATTTCTATTGATGTATGATTTCCTTTTTTTTTTTATGTTGTATATTTGTGTATTTTTTCATATTTGGAAAAAAAAATTGTCC
This sequence comes from Ceratopteris richardii, assembly GCA_020310875.1. Taxonomy (NCBI): domain Eukaryota; kingdom Viridiplantae; phylum Streptophyta; class Polypodiopsida; order Polypodiales; family Pteridaceae; genus Ceratopteris; species Ceratopteris richardii. The sequence goes on from CM035440.1 coordinate 47,301,791, forward strand.
ATGGGTCCAAGGCTCCAAGGGAATAAGTCTTAGTTTGGGATTGCATATGAATAAACGCAAGGTGGGTCTACCCTTGTCTTCCTCTTTCTATGTTCTTAAGTTATAATACAAAAACGCAAGTTGAAATAAGGAGATTTGAGTCACGTGGGATGAAGGAGGTGGATCTTATCTTTTCAATTTGATAGTTTTTTTTTAAGGGAGAAAAGGTAGGTACCGCATCTTTAATGGAGTCAAAGAGAAAGTGGAGAATATTTTTTCAAGGCTATATAAATAATCATCTCATAAAAAACAACACAAATTTCCTGGAGTTATAATCCACTACATACTCTCCATATTGTGGAGAGTAGTTTCTAGAAGCCTATGTAATGAAAAGGAATGTCATGTATATTCTTTTCTAGTGACACCCTTTTTATTCTTTTCTGATGACACCCTTTTTAGAACCTTGTAGATCTTGCATAGAGAAGGTTTCTCTAATATTGTAACCAATATCCCTTCTCTTCCTCACCATCCATCTACTTTGAGTGTAATATAGAGAGATTGATTTTCTACCTTATTGATATTGTTAAATTTCTATGGTAGTTTATTACTAAATTAGAGAGTCAATTTACTCCAAAAAGTTTTTTTCCTTTGGATTGTATAGTTTCTCATACTTCAAAGCTGAATTACAAGGCTCGTGGTGGGGTGGAAGCAAGGTAGGTGATAATTTTGGTTTTCTCCAATTCTCAATTTGGCATATAATCAAGGTATGTCTTTTGTTTTTGGTATGTCTTTTGTTTTTGGTATGTTTTTTGTTTTGGGTATGTTATTTTGAAGGAGACAAACATAAATAAATTTCATTTAATTTTTTTTTAAGAGATCTCCATTAATGAAAAAAGGATTTGGGTTTCATTTTTGTTTCATTATTTGAAAGAGAACATCCACTAAATGCATTGCATAACTAAAAAATATTTTTCAATGAATTCATATCTGTGTGTGTATGTGTATATACACACACACATACACACACATACATATATATATATATATATATATATATACATATATATATATATATATATATATATATATATATATATATATATATATATATATATTAACTACTTTTCCTTTGTGAGTCCATAAAAGACAAACAATTGTTCTTTGTGACCTCCTATGCATTGGTATTCTTACTTTTCCTTTTTTTCATATAAACACAACCTTTATATAAAGACAAAAGACTCTCATGAATGTTGGAGTTTGAGGTCTGTGGAAGCACATGAAAAACACAAAGAAGAAGAAGAAGCTTGAACCACAACACACAATATTGAATGTATTATTAAGAGAATGTACAAAGATAAGTGACCCGTGAGGGTTATACACATATATTCAATTGGGGGGAAAAAAACCTCCTAAAGAGGTAAAAAAGTGCCAGTAGTCCTAGTGTGTTCACACACATCACTACCAAAGTATATCAACAAATCCCCCCATATGAGTGATGTGGTGAACAAGGAGCCGTCTCTCACGTATGAAGAAGTACCAAGCTCTGTGGAATCATTCCACAAAATTAAGTAAGACCAAAGTCTTGCAAAAAGCTTCAAACTTCTCCCTAGGCATAGCCTTTGTGAAAAGGTTTGCAATGTTCTCCTTTTTGGGCACATATACCAAATTGATCTCTCCACTAGAGAACTTCTCCATGACATAATGATAGTGCACCTCAATGTTCTTAGTGTGAGCATGGAATACAGGGTTCCTCGCAATTGCCAATGCACTCTGACTCTCATTAAAGATGGTGGTGGTAAAAGATTGAGCAACATCCAAATCATCCATAAGGCATCTGAGCCACACACACTTAACAATCACTATGAAACTTGCCCTATACTCAGCCTCACAACTAGAAGTGGCCACAGTAGGCTACTTCTTTCCCAACCAAGATATGCATGACCTACCAAGCATGATGTAAAAACCACTAGTGGAGACACCAATGTCATACAAACCAGCCCTTTCAAAGTGAGAAAAAGCTTGTGGATCTAGCGGTAGTGATCCCCCCTTGGGATAAAAACAATCGATGTAGCTGGGTACTAGTCAAGTAGCAAAAGATGCATGTAACCACCTACCAATGCTTGACACTTGGGCAATGCATAAATCTGCTCATATGTGAGACAACAAACTGAATGTCTAGCTAAGTAATGCATAGGTAAATAAAGCAATCGACAACTTGCTAATAGCAAACAACATCAAATGCATATTGAGCACCATGAAGACTCAACCGTAAACTTGTTTCCATAGCAGTGGAAAAAGGTTTGCAGTCTTCACTCATCAATAAGTGCATCATGTAGATCTACATCAGAAATGGAATGCTCTACATCATTAGAAGAAACTTGTAAAGGCTAAGAAATAGCCTCATTTGGACCAGCACTAGATTGTCCACCTGTAAAAAGAGAGAGCAAAGTGTCATACATTTTTTTGGAGCTAACTGATGTCTCCTTAGTGCATGAAAATAATTGCTGAATTGCATGTCTATAAAAACAACATCACGGCTAAAAAAAATGCCTTTACTCTTTGGATGATACAGATGATATCCTTTGCTTTCAAAATTCTACCCAACAACAATAAATATAACTACTTTATCATCCAATTTCGTGTGCTGTTGTTCAAGAAGTTATGCATATGACAAAGAACCAAAGACATGCAGATGAGCAATAGATGGCTTGCAACCATGCCAAGCCTTATATGGAGTGATAGACTACAATACTTTAGTGCGATACCTGTCAAGTACATATGCTGCACACATAAGAGCCTCAAGCCAGAAACTATGTGGTAAAGCCTAACTCTTGACCATACATCTGGCCATCTCCACAAGTGACCATTTCTTCGTTGCAGCAACTCAATTTTGTTCATGTGTATATGTCACTATACGATGATTTTTATCCCTCGTTCAATCAAAAATGCATTAAGGTTTCACATTAGGTATGATGACCTTTTTTCATAGATTTGTTGTAAAAAAGGTAAATTTTGGGTAGGAAAGATTTTAAGGCTTAGCTTTTGGATAAGTGTCCCTCTTTTACCCCCTTCCTTAGGTTGTAAACTCGACTTCTTCATGAAACATTTGAAAAAATGGGAAGAAACATAACAAATTCTATAGATAATCAATATATGTGCTGTGAGTCTCAAATGGGGAAGAAAAAGTTGAATCTAAAGGTTTAGCCCAAACTAAGATACATAGTGAGACATTAAGGTATCAAAAGTTAGCTATAGAGACAAATTTGTGTGACTTAAACCCATCTCACATAATTTTGTGTCCCCATTGAGGAAACTCTTAGGGTTTTTGGACTCTGAGGTTTGGCTAGTTGGTTGATTACACATCTTCTATCCATTGAAGACCTAGTAGAGAAAAAAAAAAGAGAGATAGAGAAATTTTAAAGAGAGAATGGTAGAAAGATACACTTTTAGTGGTCTACCACATTTAAAAGTTGAAGATTTGATCTTCCATGTGGAAGATAGAGCCCTCATTTATGGTGGATATGATGATGAAAAATTCATGATACATCCCACCTATTTGGCATTATCTATTGAAAGCTTGAATTGGTTCAATTATGTGCTTACAAGTGGTGAGAAAGACACATGGGAGCACTTGTAGACAACTCTCAATAATTTCATAGGAAAAGTGCAAGTCGCAGATACTCTTTGGGCAAGGATGGATGCCCTCAAATTGATAGATGGAGAAGACGTAGATGATTTTCTCTTAGAGTTCAAGGGGAAGTTGGCAGCCCTGAGCACAATTTCTAGAGCTTCACCTAAAATATTGAGATTTAAAAGATCCATTCCACAACATCTCCAAATTGAAATAGAGCATATGAAATTTAGGGAATTTAATGAGGCCAGAGAATATTTTAAAAGTAAATCGAGGAAACATTTAGTTTTGGCTAGAGGATTGCCAAACGCAAGTCATTCCCCCATATGTTGCTCCTCCATTATTGGCCCCAATGAGAAATGTAGCTCAAAGGATGAGGCAATATCCTATTGATTGTTACAATTTCAGTGAGGAAGGACACTTTGCTAATCAATGCCCTCATCTTAAATGCAAAAAAGGTGGCATATATAGTGTCACTCTAGCACAATGTGAGTATATAAACCTTATAATTTTCAATCCATGGATACATAAGGGTGGTATGATGATCGTGAGAAAGTGGAGTATACAATTGGGTAAGTGAGAAGCACATGAGCATGAGCATACATACACATGCACACAAGGAAGGACAAAGAGTGGAACAATGGAATCTTATGCTTCTCTAATTCCAAGATAGAATCAAGTTCATACAAGCTCAAATCCCAAACAAGCTAACCTCTAGAATGATATCTCTAGCCCTTTTTAATAGTTTTTTAGATGAATTTTCTCCTACTTCAAACATATTGTCTAACCTGCTTAAAAATTAGGTTCCTAGGCTATTTTGAGGGCTCAAATAGGTTCTAAAAATTATGAAAATTAATATGTGGCTTCTCCTAACACTCCTCAAGTTCAATAACTCATTAGCTTGGACAAAGTGGATTTGAAACTACAAAAAACAAGTAATTACAGTGATGTGTAGGGATGGAAATCACTATTGAATATACGATTGATTTGAAGAAAATGTAGTTGGGCCTATTGGTTTCCACATCTCCATTTGTTGCTCTATCTGCTTTGACCTCCTTGTTTGTCTCTATGAATCTCTTGTTGTTGCCTCCCTTGGTGGATTAGTCCACCTTGACTACTAACACTTCCCCCCCCCTGGTTCGCATTTGTCATCCCTAACAGATCCTTATTGGGGAGGGTGGTCTGTATCATTTTGTACAACATGTGTTGTCAACTCCTGTTCTTGCAACCTTAGGCCATGTGCAAGGTCTATCATTGGTCTCTCCTAGTCTATAGCACCTGGGAATTTGGGGATGTGATACCCTTAATTGTTTTGAATTAATGGATTTCTCCACATCAAAACGTTGTAGCAGATGAGTAAGCCTTGAAATAAATACCTCCAAGTGATATTGCAAAAGCATATTGAGAACATCTCCTCAAAATTCTATTTATAACAAGTTTCTAGATACTTGATAGGTGCATGCCAATAATATATAGTCCTGATAGATGGCATAGTTCTCATATCATAGATCAAATAAAAATTTCCTTCACCGAAGCCTAGTGCTAAGATGTAGGGTTCTTTTACTTTCCTAAATGTCTTGAACATGATATTCATCAGCTCAAAGATCTTCATGGTCATCTATGCTACTACATCTGGAATATTCTTTAGAGTTGGGCACAAAAAGAGGATTATGAAAATCATGTAAGCCATAGTGGGTGGGCCCCAAGGTGGACCAAAATAAGGATAGTTGAGCCAATCGTAACACCTTGGATTATTCTTGACCTTGATTGCAAAGGCCATCCATCATGTTCATCTTGATAGTGGGCCATAGCATGGGTTGTATATAATGTGCAAAGGGCAATGGACCACATGTGCAGAGATAGGTCTCTAATACGTGTCTTTGTATATGGGGATGAAAAATATTTCCTCATTGTGCTCTCTTTGGAACATCTTCAGGTTGGAATTGTGTTGCAAAGATGGGATCCTTGCCTATAATGTACTTGATTTTAGCATGTTAGTCAGTGAAGAATACAAAATATGGCTTATATTACATCTATGTAATGGTGTTTAGGCATCGATGAGAAAGATTCTAGAAGCATTCTCAATGTAGCACCATATATTCTATATTTTCCATGGATTGAATTTAGATCACCACTTTGTGATCATGCATGCATCCTATCTCTTTGACTTGCCTCATAATGCTCTTCTCCTTCTTCGATGACCAATCCACCTAGCATAGGCTATGTTTTGTAGGTGTCTTGAAATGTTTCCTCAACTAGAATTTCTACTACCTCCTTAGGTGCTAGAACTTTGAGTAGTGAAGATGGTCGTTCAAAATAAAATAATCTTGCTTGGAACTCTTCTATTTGTTTCTACAACTCTACCAATTCAGGGGGTTATGTCATAAGTGCAATTTGTTTAGGGACTAGAGCAAAAGTTATAGTCTGTTGTTTTCATGACTCATCTATATCTTCTCATAATTTCTCTTAAGATTCCAAGATATTGGCATGTTCTTCCAATATGGTGTGGGTGTTTTCAAATGGCATTGCTTGGAACCTAAGTTGAGATGTTACAAATTCAAAAGGTAGTTGGGATTGCGATGGAAAATTAGATGATAAGAATGAAAAAAAAGGTTCAAGAAATCTTGGTAGCAAAGTTATGGGTGGTCAAGGTGAGAACAAGGATGAAAATGTGGAGGAGGATGGCATCATTTCCATAAAACTTTGGGTGGCTTGTGTGGCTGGGTAACCAAACATGGTAGAAGAAGGGGTTGGGTGACCCATTAGCAGATGCGGGGCTGGGTGACCTAATGTGGGTTCATATGAGGGCTTGATCGTGGAGGAGCATGATACAAGGGATTCGTGATGTTGAAGAAGAGCTTTGAATGGGAAACAAAGGTCCAAAAACAAAAGGGGGCCATTGTTGTCGTGACCTCAGTGGTTGTTATAATATTCTGAGTCCTAGGGGGTGAATGAGGTGAGCTATGGACGATTAGTTCTTCTTGTTGGGTATTTGTTTCTATTGTAGTTTTTGGCTAGTTTCTAGGGGTTCAAGTTGGGGATGGAGTGAGAACTAGTGAGAATAGGGAGTTTTTGGAGTTCAAGTGTGTGGAAAAATGTGAAGAACATAAGGAAGAAGAAGAAGCTTTGACCACAACCCATAAAACTGAATCTATTACCCAATGAATGTACACAAATAAGTAACCCATTAGGATTATAGGCATATATACAAGTCAAGGGAAAAAAAACCTCCTAAAGAAGGAAAAAAATACCACGATGCTCCTAAGTGTGTTCACACATACCACTACTAAAGTATATATCAACAAATCCCCCCTTAGAGTGATGTGGTGAACAAGGAGCTGGCACTCATGTATAATGAAGTGCCAATGTGGAAAGAAATCAATCCACAAAAGGAAGTAAGGTCAAAGCTTTGCGAAAAGCTTCAAACTTCTCTCGAGGTAGAGCCTTTGTGAAAAGATCTGCAATGTTATCTTGTGTGGGCACGTATGCCAAACTAATCTCTCCAAAAGAGAAACTCTCCCTAACATAATGATACTGCACCTCAATGTGCTTTGTGCAAGCATAGAACACATGGTTTCTCGCAACTACCAATGCACTCTAACTATCAGTTAAGATAGTAGTGGTATAAGATTCACCAACACTTGAATCATCCAAAAAGCGTCTGAGCCACACCCACTCAACACTCACTATGAAAGCTACCCTGTACTCAACCTCACAACTAGAAGTGGCCATATAGGCTACTTCTTCCCCAACCAAGATATGCATGAGCTACCAAGCATGAAGCAAAAACCACTAGTGGACACACATGTGTCATAGCAACTAGCCAAATGAGAGTTAGAAAAAACATGTAAATCTAGTGGTAGTGATCCCCTCCTTGGGTCGGGTACCACTCAAGTAGCAAAAGATGTGATTAACCACCTACCAATGTTTTACACTTTGGCAATGCATAAACCTACTCATTTCTGAGACAGCAACTTGAATATCAAATTGAGCTATGCTAATAGAGAACAACATCAAATGCATCTCAGGCATCATGAAGACTCAATCGTAAACCTTTTTTTTTCATAGGAATGGCAATAAATTTCCAATCCTCAAGGTCAAAACATTACAATAATATGTCAATATATTTTGTTTGACACAGAGCTATTCCAACATCAACTTGCATAAACTGAATGCCTAAATAATGATGGAAATGCCCCAAATCTGATGTCTCAAAATAAAAAATATGCTTCTCATTAGGACCTATGAGGAGTGTGTCATCAATATAGACAACAATGATTAGAAGCACAACATTTGCACTCTTAACATATAAGGTTCTCTCAACTGGACTCTTCTGAACACCATGTGCAATCAAGTAGCCATGTACCTTTTCATACCAAGCATGTGGTGCTTGCTTCAAACCATATAATGCCTTTTTCAACATGCATACTTTCATTTTATGCCCTTTCTACATGAAACCACAAGGCTAAAAAGCATATCTTCTTCATGTAAGTTATCATTAGAAATTGCAATTTTAATGTCCAATTGATATACATTCCAACCATGCTGGGCTACAAGTTTTCATTGAACATGTGGGTGCAAAGGTCTGATCAAAATCAATGCCCTTATCTTGACCATAAGGTAGCTGAAACCCATTTAGTGAAAATGGCATTTTTGCAAGGAGGCAAATCATATAAAGACCAAGTACCATTCTTCATAATCCACAGAGACTAGAGGGAGCCATTGCATAGCAATATGATGCACAATAAGCACTATGAAAACCTAAATGAGTACAATATGACAAAGGTGCACCTAATTAATATTTGCTATTTCACAAAGTCTACACTAGCCATTTAGGCATAGTTTTTGCCTCGTCCATATCAGCCCTCTCATCAACAATTGCATCATGCAAATATGCATAAGAAATGGAATGATCTACATCATCATGTGAAACCTATAATGGTTGGGAAACTGCCTCTTTTGGACCAAATTCAATACTTGACTGTGCACCTATAAAAAGAGGTAGGGAAGTGTCATGCACATCTTTGGAGCTAACTCATGTCTCCTTAGTACACGAATTTAATGGCAGAATTGCATCTTTCATAAAAACAATGTCATGGCTAAGAAAAATATGTTTACTCTCTGGATGATATAGATAATAGCCTTTACTTTCATAACTATGCCCAACAAAAATATGTTTCACTACTTTATCATCTAACTTTTTGCATTGTTGTTCAAGCACTAATACATATGCCAAACAATCAAAGACATAGAGATGAGAAAAAGATGACATGTGTGCATGCCAAGCCTCATATGGAGTGATAGATTGTAGTACTTTGGTGGGACACCTATTCAATACATATGCTACACACATAAAGGCCGCAAGCCAGAAACTATGGGGTAAAGCTTGACTTTTGATCATACACCTCACCATCTCCATGAGTGAAATTTTCTTTCTTTCATCAACTCCATTCTATTGAGGTGTACATGGCACTGTACACTGATGTTTTATCCCATGTTCAGCCAAAAATGTAAAAAGGAAGACATGTATTCTGCCCCTCCATGAGAATGGAGGGTGCCCGTTTTTACATGCTGATAGATTTTTAGCCAAAACCAAAACCTGTTTGAAGCACATAAAGAATTCAAAATTTGTTTTTAGTGGATACACCCATGTATGCCTATAAAAATCAGCAATAAACGTCACGAAATAAAGGTAGCTCCCAAGAGAGCGTGTTTGCATAGGAACATAGACATCACTATAAACAAGCTAGAATTTTTTAGTAGCTCAAATTGAACCATCTTTTGGGAAGGAGGAATGCTCCACTTTGTCCAAAATACATCCTTCACAAACATGTTTACAAGGTTCCTCAAGTTTGGGTAGAGAGGAAACCATTTCATATTTATGCAGGTGTAACAAATTAGCATAATTCATATTATCAAAGCATGCATGCCAAAGCTTTGCATCTGACATAGCCTATGAATCTTGAACTCTACATGCTAAATCACTCATAATTTTCATAATCCATGACATAAAAGGTTAGAAGCAATACTAACATCGCCATTTGATAGATCATGAATTATACATTTTTCATCAACAAATTTCACAACCAAGCTGATCTTGGCTAATGCTGAAGTGATAACTGATTTCTCTTGGTCTTTGGCACAAACAAAGCAATCGACAATGTGAAAGAACTACCATCAATAGTAGTTAAAATGATCTTACCAACTCCCATCACACAGTAAAGAGGAGCTATTAGCACATGTGATAATATCCACTTTAGGGGTAGGCTCAATTGAGCGGAAGAAACTATGCTATAAGGTAATATGTTTGGTTGCACCACTATCAAAGTACCAAACATATGAGTCTATTGTAGACATACATTATTCATGAGAAGATGGGCCATAATGACAAACAATAGTAAATGCCCATTCTTCATTCTGCATGTAATTTGCAGACCCTGTTTCAGGCATAGAGACCTCTACAACAACCATTTTGACCCCTTTTTTCTTTGCCTCTTTTGTAGCCAGTTTTGGAGAACTCTTTATTTTACAGTATTTGCAAAACAATTTTTGCTTTTCTGTTTTCGTCTCGTCTTTGTCCTCCTTTTTTTATTGTGAAGAGTTAGCTGATTTTTACTTACTAATAGATGAGCTCCATTTACCTTTATCCTTCTAACTAGCTAAGAAAGCTTCATCTGCTACATGCATTATGGACATGTTCTGCCTGGACTTATCTTCTTGCAACAAAATAGAGACTACTCCTCAACTTTTAAGGCATTTGGATTGCCTGTCATCATCAACCAAAGAGTAGAAGCGAAACTCTAATATGAATCTCGAAGACCATTCAAAATAGTTCGCTCAAGTGAACTCTCTAGCAAAACTTCATCAAGAGAAATCAATTACTCCTTCAAATCTTTGATCTTTATCTAAAAACTATCCATACAATCTGCTTCATTCATATGCTCACTCTCTAGTAGTTTTCGAAGGTGTCATATGCTCACTCTCTAGTAGTTTTCGAAGGTGAAATATTATACCTATATTGTGTAATGAGAGAGATAAACACCATCTTGTATCTATATTATGGAATATAATTAATTATTTATTTAATGATTATATATATTACTTTGCGATCATCCAATACAAATATTAAGTTGCTGTGAAACAGAATTTCTCGTTGGACAAATTGTTTTTGTGTATGAAAAGCAGTTGGGTTCATCCAATGTTCATACATTCCGTATGATTTGAGGGTCCAAAGACGAGAAAACGATAAAGCCCATTTTCAAGACGAGAAAACGATAAATCGTCTTCAGACAAATAAATAATTGTGCATAAAATGGACATCGGCACGACCACGTCAACCAGATGCAGCAATGGATGTCGACGACAATTGAAGATTGAATAAAGAGCTACAATCATTTCCTACTATTTTTTCTGTCACTGAAACTTCAACGATTCAGCGCTAGAAAAAGGAAGTCTTTCCTGATTCTCTTGTTGATTAACAACAATTTTTTCCCGATTAAAGAGGAATTCCTTACACACACATTCCTGGTTGAAGAAGACGCACATTATTCACATGTCAGAACATTATTCATGTCAGACGTTAATAAAAATTATGATGTAAAGTTAACAGTGCGATGATCAGAAGGTAGACAGACGTCAAAGAGAAACGATAAGAGCAAAGACAAAAGAAGGTAGACGTCAAAGGTAGCCAACGGCCATCTTAGAAGGTAAAATGTCCGAAATGTTTATTTACTTGATGGTACAACAGCATATCATACAGATCTCTCTGATGGTAAAACTACCTACAATATATTGGCCTACTTCCCGCGCTGGTGTATTGTACAGAGTTATGCATACATCAAGAACCTACAGTTTGTTCAATCGCCGATATGAATCAAAGAGTTTATCAGACCAAGAACATAGCCTGATGTCGAGGCCTGCTCAACGTGGTAGGCTTGACGAGGATTTAGATACTGACGATCATCAACCCGCTGTCGTTTGTTCTGTAGCAGAATGAACAGAAGGGAAAGCGAGTTCCTCACTGCCGGCACGCTGTTGTTAACGGGCATCCAAGTCAACAACACGTCTGAGAAGAACAGACCGACAAAGGGGACATGTAAGATTCGAGAGTAACCACAGGTCAATGCAGTCCTTGTGAAACAGATGACCGCACGAAGGCATAAGTCTCAGGACCTCGCCTTCCTTGAACTCACTCAAACACACAGAGCAATCAACGTCGATATGGTTAGATTCTTCCACACGCTCCGTTCTGAATTCCACAACTGGAAGAGTCTTCATCAAGGCCTCATTTACTTCGGCCAGATAAGCAAGTGTCGCCGCACTGTGATTTCCACGCGGATGAACAACTGGTAAGCAAGAGCGTCGTAGATACATGGATACCAAAGCCATGGCAAAACACGAAGTGAATATTATAATGGCAACGATTGTCAACGCTCTCTCTTTCGGAAGAATAGTAGTGCTGTATTCATCTATGCTGACCTGTGCAGATGGAGTTTCCGACAAGAACGCATGACGCACTGAGGGAAAAGAAAATGATCCCGCAGATGTCGAGGAGGAACTCGCGTGCGACATCAATCGTCGCCCTAACGTGAAAGCGCATGCTCTAGAAAGCTCCGTGATTCCTTCAAAATGAATGAAAAGAAGGAAAATAAGGATCAAGAACGTACAGACATGCATTTGCAGTGCGCAACCTATTTTCAAAAGAATTGACGCATTGAGCCAATCAGAAATC
>CM035440.1:47326631-47349131 GCA_020310875.1 Ceratopteris richardii
TTCCTTGGTGTGTGCATGAATTGACTTAGCACACTCACACTGTAACATATATCTGCTCTTGTCAATGTGGCCTAGTTGAGACTACCCACTAGACTTTGATATGATGTGATCTCATCTATGAGTTCACCTTCATGTGAGCTCAATTTGTGATTGACCTCCATTGGAGTACCTGCAATCTTACAATCTTGCATCTTGAATTTTGCCAACATGTCCTTAATGTACTTTCTTTGAGTGAGAAACAAACCATGATCTTTGTAGACAACTTCCAAACCTAGGAAGTAGGTAAGTGAGCCCAAATCACTTGTCTTGAACTCTTCTCTCATCTGATCTTTGATCTTCTTCATACCATCTGCATCATTTCCTGTCAATATAATATCATCTGCATATACACATACGTAGATGACCTCAGAATTACTCTTTTTGATAAAGAGTGAAGGATCTGCCTTGCTTGGTTGAAAGCCTTTGTGCTGCAAGAATGAAACAAGCCTGAAATTCCAAGCTCTTGGAGGTTGCTTGAGACCATACAATGCTTTGTTAACACACATAATCAGGATAAACTTGATTCTCAAAATCTGGTGGTTGTGCCATATATACCTCTTCTGTTATCCAACCATTCAAGAATGCATTCTTTACATCTAGTTGAAGTATCTTCCAATTCTTGGAAGAGGCAATACTAAGCAAAACCCTAATAGTAGGCATCTTTGCCATAGGAGAGAAGGTCTCCTCATAATCAATTCCCTAAGTCTGTGCAAAGCCTTTTGCTACAAGCCTTGCCTTATACCTGTTAATGAAACCATCAAAATTCTTCTTGAGTTTATAGACCTATCTTGAGCCTATTACCTTCATGGATGGTCTTGGGCACCAAATCCCAAGTGTTGTTTTCCTCAAGTGCTTCAATCTCTTCCATCATTGCATGCTTCCATTCTGATTTTGCTTTGGCCTCTTCAAAGGATGATGGCTCCTCTTGATTTATGTCCTATGCTATGTAAATAGAATGTTTAGTTACTAATGAGGTGTCAAACCTATACCTTTTTGGTTTTTTTCTTTCCCTTATAGATTCTGCCTCATGACCAAGTTCCTGCAAATTTGCTTTACCTTTAGACTTCCATGCTTTGATTTTTTCCATCTGAGTTTCTTCATCATCTTCTGAAGTATCTTGTTCTTCAATCTTTGGTTGTTCTCTACCAAGCTTTGGAAAATCTTCTTCAAGATCATATGGTAAATTGACCTTTCTGCATGAATCTTCATACCATGAATTGTTCTCATCAAAAACTACATCACTGCTTACCAAGAATCCTTCGTTGGTAGGATTGTATAACCTGTAGCCCTTTTGATTGTTGTCAGATCCAATGAATATGCACCTTTCTACCTTTGGATCCATCTTGCCTCTAACCTGTGAAGGAACATGAGCAAAAGCAATACATCCAAAAATTTTGCAATGATCTTAGCTAGGTCTTCTTCCATTCCAAGCCTCATATGGAGTCATCCCATCAAGGGATTTCGAACGCAACCTGTTATCAAGTAAGTGGTTGTAGATACAGCCTCAGCCCATAAGTAATTAGGTAAATGCTTTTCATTCAGCATAGACCTTGCAGCTTCAACAATTGTCCTATTCTTTCTTTCTGCCACTCCATTTTGCTCAGGAGTGTACCTTGTGGTTACCTCTCTTTTGATTCCTCTTTCTTGAAGAAAAGAATCAAACTCATGGGAGAAGTATTCTCCCCCTCCATCTAACCTTAGCCTTTTTAGTGATTTACCTATTTGATTCTCCACAAGAGCCAAATATCTTTTGAAACATGAAAAAACTTCATCTTTGTGTTTCATAAAGAATAGGATAGTCCATCTGCTGCAATCATCAATAAAGGAGACATAATACCTTGACCCAGATATTGAAGCTTCCTTGCTAGGTCCCCATACATCTGTATGAACCAACTCCAAGAGATCTCCATGCATATAACCTTTCTTCATGAATGGTAACATGTGAGACTTTCCAAATTGACATGCACTACACTTATAAATCATATGTTGTTTTGACAAGTTAGGGAGTCCAAGTACACTTTGGTCCCTGCAAATTTGCTTTAATGACCTTTCACCAATATGTGTTAACCTTTTGTGCCATACTTCCAATTTTGTGAGTGTCTGACTACCATAATTAAAGAGAGCAATGTTTCTAGTGTCTTGTAATTCAAATGTGAACAATCTACCTGTCTTTTCACCTTTTGCAATTCTTCTGAATCCTTGACTTGGATCTTCAACAAATGCTCCTGCTTTTGTGAACCTGACTTGCAACCCTTTCTCTACTATCTGCCCAACACTAATCAAATTCTTTGTAATGGTAGGGACATAGAGTACCTTACTGAGTAGGTTGATGTTTCCATAAGGTGCTTTGACATTTCCTATTTTCTCCACAAGGTGTCTTGAATCATCTCCTGTTTGTACCTCATGCTTATTCCTTAGATCTTCTAAATCTAATAGGAGTGCCACATTTCCTGCCACATGATTTGAACAACCTAAATCTATGTAGAAAACATGCTCATCAGATTTACCTTGTGGCATAGCCATGTTCATGACCAATAATGAATCCTCTTTGTTTGAGTCTTCTGTGTAGTTATTGAAGTCTCTCCTTCCTTTGTAGCCTCCTTGATAGTTTGAATGATTGTAGGTGTTGTAGTTGCCATGATAATTGTTGAACCTTCCTCTTGAGTAGCCATAACTTCCTCTATTGTATCCTCTTCCTCTTTGATTCCTGGAATTCCTAAAGAAATTTTCAGTTGTATGATTAGTTAATCCACAAATAGAACATGAGTTGGAGTCTTGGGATCTCCCCCTGCCTTGTCTACCTCCTCTTCCTCTACCTCTGCCATGTCTTCCTCTACCTGCATAGTTAACTTGATATGTACCTGCTTCATCATCCACTTTCTTTGCCTTTCCTTTGTTATCTTTGGACTTGCTTTTATCAGTGTATAAAGCTAAAGATTGATTACCTTTAGAGCTTTCTCCATTTTTTATAAGCTTTGCCTCTTGAGTAAGTAGTTGTCCAATGAGTGTATTGAAATCAGGTACATGCATGTCCATGTGCACATCCATAGCTGTGGTGAATGCTTCCCACTTGTCATCTGCTTTCAATCCATTGATGCCCTGCCTTACAATTTGATCTTCATCTATTACCTCTCCAATGCTTCCCAACTGATCTGCTATGTCCTTGAGCTTTGTGACAAAATTAGTAACATTTTGTTTGGGAGCTTTCTTGAGAGTTGTGAAATCCAGCCATAGTTGATGCTTCCTAGCTTTAGTACTTGAAGAGAAGAAAGCTTCAAGTGCATCCCACACTTCCTGAGATGTCTTACAACTTCTAATGTGAGGCAACAAAGAATCTGAGATAGATTTGAGGAGATAAGACCTTGCAAGTGCATCCTTGGAGCACCATGTGCTATATCTTTCTTGCTCTTCTTGTGTTGGTTGACTTTTGTTCCTGAAACTTGGCATAACTTCATCTTAGCCACATAACCATATAAACTTCTACCTTGGAGATAAGCTTCCATTCTTAATGACTAAGTTGAGTAGTTACGTCTGTCCAATTTGTCAATTGATGAAGGAAATCCATCTGCCATGTTGTCCAACCTTGCTCTGATACCATTGTGAAAAGATGGATAGGTATGTGCTTGAAGATGAAGAGGTGTTGCAAAATCCTTGATCTACACCAGCCAAATGAAATCCAGGAGTATGTGGTGGGCCCTTTTAGCTTGCCAATGGATGTATTAGACACCCTATGTACCTTGGAAGATCACTCTCAAAAAGATAGATCAAAACAGATAAGTTGGAGTTAGCTAAGAGGTGAAGAACTTGCTATTTTGGTTCATACACCTGTCCAGTGTTTTGCATAATTCTCTAAGCATAGCAGTAATTAGCTTAATTCCTTTTGGTGAACTCTATTTAACTTAAAGACCTAACTTTCAAGATTAATCTCATCAAAAATAATGAGCCACACACTGAGAATGATGTTTAACAAGTGATGACACCATCCTGATTTTCATGGGTTGCTACGGTAATGAGACCAGTGAGCAGACAAATGATCATAACTCAAGATTTAAGAATCCAATAAATGCAATTTTTTATGTTTATACTAGACAGTATGCTGAACCCAACAAGCTTTAAATCATTGAATTTGGGTAAGTACACACTGAGAAACAGCTCTGACAAGATGAGTAAAAAAGTCAGGTACGTGATAGAGAAGTGAAAATGAACGCAGAGAGTCGACTTCAACTGAACATAACTGATGATTGCAACACCCAAATTAAATGAAACTTGGCATATAGTAGACTTATAGTGCTAACTTCACCAAGTTAAATCACTGAAAATAATGCACCAAGCTTAGAGAAACCATCTCTGCAATCTGACTAAGAAAACTGAGAGATATGGCAGTGAGTAGTACACTTCACAAGAACATGGAAATATGAACTCAAATGATCATGACAATCAAAGTATATTGATTGTACAATACAATAGACTTATTGATACATATGTGTGCCTTAGATCACACCTTGATATGGCATAAATCTCAGCTCTTCGAGGTCTTCTCTGAGGTCTCTCTAACCACGACTAAAGCTTCTATCTATTTATAGTTGAGCTTGGGAGGCTAACTTCCCGCAATCACTCTCCAATCAATTAGTGATTGATTTGATTCTCTATCTACCACAAATCATGAATTCATCACTCCTCTTTCCCTTTTTGATCAAGTGGACTCGACCACTTAAGATTCTTTCACTTTTACATTAAGTAAAGTCTTCAAAAGTTACAAGAGGTAGTTCACAAGTGAACTTTACATTGTCTTCATTTTAAGGCTTCTTCTTTGAATTTGTGGGACTCAAGCCAATACTTAGGCTTGTCACTGACTAGGTTGGTTGTTATGACACTCATGTGTCCACTAGTGGTTTTTGCTTCATACTTGGTAGCTCATGTATATCTTGGTGGAGCACGCAACAATCTATTGTGGCCACTTCCAATTGTGAGGTTGAGTATAGGGTAGCTTTCATAGCAAATGTTGCATGTGTGTGTCTCAGATGCCTTATGGCTGATTTGGGTGTTGGTCAGCCTTCTTCCACCACCATCCTCACTGACAATGAGAGCACATCGGCAGTTGCGAGGAACCCTGTGTTCCATGTGTGAAGAGAGATGGTGGATGCAATCCAAAGATGAGTAGGTGCCGCTACAACCAGCTTCACACCAGCCAACTTCAGAGTTGATTAGTAGACCCTTTAAGCTTCCTAAATCCACCAAAATATCAGCCAAGTACTTTGGAACATGTTGTTGATATATTTAGGTAGGGATGTGTGTGAACACTCTAGGACCGCCGGGGCACTTTTTTCCCTCTTTAGGAGGTTTTTTTCCCCCGGCTTGTATATACGCCTATTGCCCTAATGGGCTACTTATCTTTGTACATTCTCTAGTAATACATTCAATCTTGTGTGTTGTGCTCCAAGCTTCTTCTTCTTCCTTGTGCTGTTCGCGTGCTTCCGCAGACGTCTAACTCCAACAATTGGTATCAGAGCAGGTCGTTGCTTCTTCTAGGGCGCCGTCGACACTCCTCCGTTTGCAGTCTCAGATTCACACAAAATTTGGTCTAGCAGAACTCGTGTGGGCAGTTCTGTTCAACTTTTTGAGATACAGTCAATTTTCTGCATCAAGGTATTTTAGTCACCGGCCATGGCTGAAAGCAGTGATGTATTCCGTATGTTGGCTGTTGAGGATAAGTTGGATGGTACCAACTACCCATTATGGGCTTATATGATGCGACATGTACTGGTTGCAAAAGGATTGTGGAACATTGTGCAGGGTGTTGAAAGACGTCCTGTTACACCTGTAACGACAGGTACTGCAAATACAGGTGTTGGAGCTGATGAAGATGGTGTCGAAGATGATATTCCGCAGATTCCTGTTCGTGCTGCTGTTTCTGTTGCACCTACTGCAGAGCAGATTCGTTGGGATGGCAGAGATGCCCAGGCACATGCATTGATAGCTTTGTCTGTCAAACGTGCCATTATTCCTCACATTCGCTCTTGCAGAACAGCAAAGGATGCTTGGGATACACTTACCACTTTGTACCAGGCTAGGAATGAGGCTCGTGTTGCTTACCTCCGAAAACAGTTGGAGAGTGAGCACATGAATGAAGGTGATTCGATGGACAGTTTTCTTACAAAGATCAAAGACCTGAAGGAACAATTGATTTCTGCTGATGAGGTTATACCAGATAGCTCACTTGTGCAGACCGTTCTGAATGGCCTTCCTGATTCATATCAGAGTTTTGCCTCTACTCTTCGATTGATGATGAAAGGCAATCCGAATGCCTTGTCATTTGAGGAATTAGTCTCTGTTCTGTTGCAGGAAGATCAGTCCAGGCAGAACAGGTCCATTATGCGTGTTGCAGATCAAGCTTTCCTGGCTAGTCAGAAGGGCAAAGGAAAATGGAGCTCTTCTACTAGTAAGCAGAAATCTGCAAATGCTGCACAATCGAAGAACCAGGATAAAGATGAGAAGAAATCAGAAAAGCAGAAATTGTTCTGCAAGTACTGTAAAGGAAATGATCATATTATAAAGAACTGTCCAAAACTGGCTGCTAAAGAGGCAAAGAAGAAAGAGGCTGGAATGGTTGTTGCAGAGGCCTCTACACCAAAAACAGAGTCTGCAAATCTTGTGCAGGAAGAAGAATGGGCGTTTACTACTGTCTGCAGTTTTGACCCATCTTCTCATGATCAGTGCATGTCTGCAGTAGACTCAGATGTTTGGTACTTTGACAGTGGGGCGACCAAACATATTACCTCGCAGCGCAGTTTCTTCTCTTCACTCGAGCCTGCCCCTACAGGGAATACTGTCACATGCGCCAATAACTCCTCTTATCCTGTTATGGGAGTTGGTAAGATCATTCTGACTACTGCTGATGGTAGTTCTTTCACTTTGTCAGATGCTTTATTTGTGCCAGGGATCAAAAAGAACCTGTTATCAGTTTCTGCATTAGCCAAGATTGGCTTGGTTGTGAAATTCGTTGATGACAGGTGTATAGTCCATGATCTCTCAAATGGCGATGTGATTATTGCTTCTGGCATTTTATGTCGTGGGCTGTATAAGCTCATAGACTATGAAAGATCTGTGAATGATTCGGCATGTGCAGTTCATGATTCTCAGGCTATGTCAGATGCAAAGCTTTGGCATGCACGCTTTGGTCATCTGAATTTTGCTAGCTTGTTACGCCTGCAAAAATCTGAAATGGTGTCCTCTTTGCCCAAACTTGAGGCACCTGGAAAACATGTTTGTGAAGGCTGTATTTTGGGCAAAATGCAGCGTTCTTCCTTTCCAAAAGATGGTTCAGTTCGGGCTATGCAGAAATTGCAGCTTGTACATAGTGATGTCTGTGGTCCTATGCAGACACCCTCTTTTGGAAATTACCTTTACTTCGTGACTTTCATTGATGATTTTTCCAGGCATGCATGGGTATATCCACTCAAAGCAAAGTCCGAAGTGTTCATGTGCTTCAAACAGTTTTTGGTTTTGGCTGAAAATCTATCAGCATGTAAAATGGGCACCCTCCGTTCTGATCAAGGGGGGGAATATATGTCTTCAGATTTTAATGCATTTCTGGCTGAACGTGGGATAAAACACCAGTGTACAGTGCCGTATACACCTCAACAGAATGGAGTTGCTGAACGAAAGAACAGGTCACTCATGGAGATGGCGAGGTGCATGGTCAAAAGTCAGGCTTTACCACATAGTTTCTGGCTTGAGGCTGTCATGTGTGCAGCATATGTACTGAACAGGTGTCCCACCAAAGCGTTGCAGTCTATCACTCCATATGAGGCTTGGCATGACCGCAAGCCATCTGTTGCTCATCTGCGTGTTTTTGGTTGTTTGGCATATGCATTAGTGCCTGAACAACATCGCAGAAAATTGGATGATAAGGCAGTAAAATGTATTTTTGTTGGGTACAGTTCTGAAAGTAAAGGCTATCGTCTGTATCATCCACAGACTAAACGCATTCTGGTTAGCCGTGATGTTGTCTTTGTGGAAGATGCTATTCAGCCATTGCTTTCATGTACTAAGGAGACATCTGTTAGCTCCAAAGACATGTATGATACTTTGATGCCTCTTTTTACAGGTGGACAGGCTAGCGCTGGTCCCAATGAGGCAACTTCTCAGCCTTTGCAGGTTTCATATGATGATGCAGATCATTCCATTTCTGATGCAGATTTACATGATGCACTTGTTGATGAGAGAGCTGATATTGAACAGGCAAAAACTATGCCAAAATGGCTGGTGCAGACTTTGCGTGACAGCAAATTAGATGCACCTTTGTCATATCGTACTCGTTCAGGCTCTCATAGTACCTCCTTTGCATCAGATTGCTATGCTATGGCTGCATCTAGTCTCTGTGATGAGAATGAGCCTGTTTCTTCTGATGAAGCACAAAATTCAGAAAATTGGAAGGCTGCTATGCAATCTGAATATGATGCTATAATGAAGAATGGTACATGGTCTTTATGTGACTTGCCTCCTGGCAAGAAGGCCATTGGCACTAAGTGGGTATACAAGCTGAAGCGTAAACCTGATGGTACAGTTGACAGGTATAAGGCTAGGCTTGTTGCAAAGGGTTATGCACAGGAAAGAGGCATTGATTTTGATGAGACCTTTGCACCTACATGCCGTATGACTACTGTTCGGAGCATTTGTGCACTTGCAGCCCATCATGGTTGGAATGTACATCAGTTGGACATTAAAACAGCATTTCTGAATGGTGACTTGCATGAAGAAGTGTATGTTTTTCAGCCCCGTGGCTTTGTGCAGAAAGGGCATGAAAACCAGGTGTGCAGGTTAAAGAAGGCGTTATATGGTTTAAAGCAAGCACCACGTGCTTGGTATGAGAAAATACATGCCTATCTGATTGCACATGGTTTTGAGAACAGTCCAACTGAAAGCACCTTATATGTTAAGCGTGCTAATGATGTGCTTCTGATCATTGTTGTCTATGTAGACGACATGCTGCTCACTGGTCCTCTTGAGAAGCATATTGCTGATTTCAAGGCTGATTTGCATGCCTCATTTGAGATGTCTGATTTGGGGCATTTGCATCACTATTTGGGCATTCAGTTTATGCAAGTTGATGGTGGAATGGCTTTGTGTCAAACGAAATATATTGACACATTATTGCAGCGTTTTGGCCTTGAAGACTGTAAGCCTATTGCCACTCCTATGGAGACAGGTTTACGATTGAGTCTTCATGATGCTGGAGATGCATTTGATGCTGTTCTCTATCAGCAGGCTGTTGGTTGCTTGATTTACTTATGCATTACTCGGCCAGATATTCAGTTTGCTGTCTCACAGATGAGCAGGTTTATGCATTGCCCAGGAGTCACGCATTGGAAAGCGGTTAAGCGCATCTTTCGCTACTTGAGTGGTACTCGGCTACTTGGGTTGTTTTATCCCAAGGGGGGATCACTACCGCCAGATTTGCATGCTTTTTCTGACTCAGATTGGGCTGGTTGCTATGACACTCGTGTGTCCACCAGTGGTTTTTGCTTCATGCTTAGTAGCTCATGTATATCTTGGTTGAGCAAGAAGCAGCCTACTGTGGCCACTTCCAGTTGTGAGGCTGAGTATAGGGCAGCTTTCACAGCGACTGTTGAGTGTGTGTGGCTCAGACGCCTTATGGCTGATTTGGGTGTTGGCCAGTCTTCTGCCACCACCATCTTCACTGACAGTCAGAGCGCATTGGCAGTTGCGAGGAACCCTGTGTTCCATGCTCGCACTAAGCACATTGAGGTGCATTATCACTATGTCAGGGAGAGGTTCTCTGCTGGGGAGATCAGCTTGGCATATGTGCCCACGCAGGAGAACATTGCAGACCTTTTCACGAAGGCTCTGCCTAGGGAGAAGTTTGAAGCTTTCCGCAAAGCTTTGGGCTTACTTCCTTTTGTGGAGTGATTTCCACATAGCTCGGCACTTCCTTATACATGAGTGCCAGCTCCTTGTTCACCGCATCACTCCCAGGGGGGATTTGTTGATATATTTAGGTAGTGATGTGTGTGAACACTCTAGGACCGCCGGGGCACTTTTTTCCCTCTTTAGGAGGTTTTTTTCCCCCGGCTTGTATATACGCCTATTGCCCTAATGGGCTACTTATCTTTGTACATTCTCTAGTAATACATTCAATCTTGTGTGTTGTGCTCCAAGCTTCTTCTTCTTCCTTGTGCTGTTCGCGTGCTTCCGCAGACGTCTAACTCCAACACATGTATCCCAAAAGTTTAAGTCAAGACAGACTAGTTGCGAAATGACTAGCTCCCAAAACTTGCTATTTTTGGACATACACCTGCTTGAAAAAATGAACAGTGCTCTCAACCTGGAAGGAATTAGAAAAATTCCTTTTGGGCATAGCAAATAGATTTAGCAAGCTTCCCAATCCAAGATAAAACATTTCAAATGATGGACTGAGCACTGAGAACAAGATTTATCAATTTCTGGAACATGCCCACCATTCTCGGGGCTCTACAGAGATAGACCAGTGAGCAGTAAAATGCAGATATCTCCAAACTATTAATCTAATGACCTTTCAAATTTACAGGTAAAAAGAAGACAGTATGAGCTATCCAACGCAAGTTAAATCACTGAGAAAGGTTCAGTAGAACTCGAGATATGACCTTCTGAAGTTACTGCTCTGAGTGAGTATAGCAGAGAACAAAACAGAGAAGTGAATGATGATAAATGTATAAATTCATATATGATTACAACCACATTGGCAATGAATCTTTGCACAATGGGAGTAGAATGATAGAGCTATGGAGTAAGCTCTTCAATCTCTACAAAATGACATGAAGTGGTCACGTACAAGGCTTGCTAATCGCCTCTTCCTTCTTGCTCCTTTTATAGCTATTCTTGGAGGGAGTTTTGAATTCGAATTCGAATGGCTCCACCTAAAAGTGATCCCCAAAGTTAGGAGATATTCCCTCAGCCCAAAAAGTCGTGGGTTTGGGTAGTTAGAGCCACGAAATTGCTTTTACATCATGCATGAGGTAAGCCATCCTTTTCCTTTTTCTTTTTTCAATTACAAGAGATAAAAATGAACTCTTTTACAAGAGGTGTTCACATGACTACTCATGTGACTTACAAATGAGGATGATATCAAACATATCAAGCATGTAGGCTTGGGTAAAATGCACCAACACCATGATCGCACTAAGCACATTTAGGTGCATTATCATTATGTTAGTGAAAGGTTCTCTACTGGAGAGATTAGCTTGGCATATGTGCCCACACAGGAGAACATTGCACACCTTTTCACGAAGGCTCTGCCTAGGGAGAAGTTTGAAGCTTTTCACAAAGCTTTGGGCTTCCTTCATTTTGTGGATTGATTCCACATAGGTTGGCACTTCCTTATACATGAGTGCTAGCTGCTTGTTCACCGCATCACTCCCAGGGGGGATTTGTTGATATATTTAGGTAGTGATGTGTGTGAACAAACTAGGACCTCCGCAGCACTTTTTTCCCTTTTTAGGAGGGTTTTCTCCCTCGACGTGTATATATGTCTACTGCCCTAACGGGTTAGTTATCTTTGTACATTCTAGTGGTAATACATTCAATATTGTGTGTTGTGCTCCAAGCTTCTTCTTTGTCCTTGTGTTGTTCACGTGCTTTCACAGACCTTGAACTCCAACATGGTTTTTGTCCTAACATAGATTGAGGTCTCTATTGTGTCTAGTAGTGTGGTTGATAAGGTTCCTGTGGCCTATAGTATGGTTGTGTTTGGTACTAGTTTTTGTTCTAGGGACACTCTTGCATAGTGTGATTGGTGTATTACCTTTCTATAGATACTCAACATTTAGGTTTCCTAGCTTTTGAACCATTAACGGGCATACATTAGCCATGTGGTCTCCTTCCCAACTATAGTAACGCTTCATTGAGACCATCCTTGGGGTCTGCTACTCAAAAATCCTAACTTTTGATCCACTTTTTTTGCTAATTCCTCTATTGAGTTTGAGGGTTTGGATGTGATTCTTGGGACATTAGGGTCCTTTAATTTTTAAATAGTTACTCCATCTACCTCAGTGGCTTTGTGTAGCTTGAATCTCTGGAATGCTTCATCTATTTCTCTATTCAAAAAGATTTATATGCTTTTATTGTCTTGTGGAATCCACTCTAGCATCATTATCCTTGAGAGGATTGACTCACCTCTAGGTGTTCTAGGCTCTCTACTTGGGTTTTCCTCATCCAAGTCTCTTTATTCTAACTCAAGGATGATTATTCCAAACTCATATGTCCTATATAGGAAGCTAGTTCCCACATATATGGTTCCTTGCTTATCTATATAGGATCCCCCTTCGAATTTGATCATTGGGTGTTCAGTTCCAAATGGTTGATCTAGGTTTCTGAGTTTGGTAACCAATCACCTCAAACCATCCTCATAGATGCATGCACTTAAGCAGTTGGCTCGGATATATTCCAATCGACTCTTGTAGGGACCTTCTGGTGTTTGTAAGTATATTAGCCTTGAACTACTTGTGGGTCTCTCCATGCTAAATGACATCTTTAAACTGCTTTTCTCTGAGCTCAATGTGTAAGGATAGTGATTTGATTGTTAAGCCCACAACCTAGTAGTATGATTGACACTAGCTTTAGACAATATGATGTTTAATTTATCTCTTCCTAGGTGTCTTCCTGAACTAAGGTTTTATACAAAAAGAGGTGGTCATCTCAGGATGTGTGTAGACTTCCATTGTACCTACTCATGCTTTTGTTGCTGATGTTTAAACCTACCAGAAAGCTCACAAACACACAAAAAATAGATCACAAAAAATAGCTCTCTTTCTCTCTCTTGCAAGTGAAAGGAGAGAAATGAGGTGGAGATGGGGATATGACCAAGGAGGGAATAATGATGAAGAAGATAACAAGTAAAGAAAATACAAAATTGCCTACTTACCTATGAACCCAATGTCGAAACTCTACGTCTTACTGTCACATGCTCATCCTCAAAGCTTGCTCCTCGGCAATGGTGCCAAATGTAGTGTCACTCTAGCACAATGGTGAGAACCAATGTGAGGAGATCAACCTCATAATTGTTAATCTTTTGAGATGTGAGGATGGTATGATGACCATGAGCAAGTGGAGTACACAAGTGGGTGAGTCAGAAGCACACGAGCATGCACACATATACACACACATGCACACAAGGCAAGACAAAGAAAGGAATAATGGAATCTTATATTTCTCTAATTCCAAGATACAATCAAGTTCATACAAACTCAAATCCCAAACAAGCTAACCTCTAGAAATGAGATCTCTAGCATTTCTTATATTTTTTTAGACTAATTTTGGCCTAGTTCAAACCGAGTGTCCAACTTAGTTAAACATTAGGTTCCTAAGCTATTTTAAGTGCTGAAATAGGCTCTAAAAATTATGAAAATTGATATGTGGCTTCTTCTAACACTCCTCAAGCTCAAGGACTCCTCATCTTGAAGAAAATGAAATCGAAGCTACCAAAAATGAGTAATTACAATGATATGTAGTGATGAAAATCACTCTTGAATGCATTATTGATTTGAAGAAATTGTAGTTGGGCCTATAGGTTTCCGTGTCCACGTTGGCTGCTCTATCTGCTCAATCCTCCTCGTTTGTCTCTCCTACTCTCTTGTCTTTGGCTCCCTTGTTGCATGCTTCCTTGGTGGGTTAGTCCACCATGACTGCCAACATATAGAATCGATCCTAATCAAAGACCTAGGGTTGGAAACAATGAACACTTTTGGAATCAAAATGGCCAAGCGAATATTGTGGAACTATTTATAGCTTTTGATAAAGCAGTTGATATCTTAGTGTGCAAGAGAGAAAGAGGTGAGATCTCTAGTCAATCCAAGAAAAATGTAGGAAGGCTTTCTCAAAAGGTTAAACATCCACAAGAACACACAGTGGAAAGGAAGGATAGGCAGCGAAGGAGGAGGAAAATTGGATTGGAAGATTTTCTCTTGGGCAAGGCAGTCGTCCTTATGTCTTGGTAGAGGATTTGTGTGATTGGGATCTTGATATTACTTTTGCCCGACTATTGAATATGTCTTGGAGATGGAGATTTGAATGGGATAAGTTATCTAGTATATGAAATAAAAAAATAAGGGTAAAGATGCTAATATCATTCGATTGGAGGACAATGTTGGGAATCTTCCCTTCACAGATGTTTTGATAAAAAATAGAAGGATTAGAGAAGTATACATTGATGGGGGTGCACAAATTTATGTTATTGTTGAAAATTGCATGTTGGAGTTAGCATTAGACATGACATGCCCCTCTGATTTCTCTGTAAAAATGGACAACAAATCAAAAGTGAAATGCATTGACCTTATTAAATACATGGAAATCAATGTTCTAGGGAAAGATTTGAAGTTACACATACAAGAGATATCCCATCATTTTAGGAAGACCATGGCTGATCGCCGTGAGTCAGGCAAGATTTGCATCAAGCTTTTCTGGACATATTCATTGATAGGCCACCCTCTGTGAGAGTCAAGGTAAATCTAACAACTTAAGATTGTTCTAGTAAGTGATAAGGATCAAGAAGAAACCATAATTGAAGACATAAATAGTTGTGAATTTTCAAATGAGTATTATTCTAAGTATGATTTTCTCTTTGAAGATTTTGATCACGAATTGATAAAACAATTCAATACCCTAGATTTGTGTATAATTTCTTCAAGGGATGATAGTGCAAGTATTTCGAGGATTAATCCTATAGTACATCATGAAAAACTAATAGAGATCATATCCCTTGATCTGTATCAAAGTGAGAAAGATGAATTTGCATATTTTTTCTTTGAGTTCCCAAAGCTCATTGTATATGATTATTCTCAAATGAAAGGTTCCAAGACACAAGTGTGCTATAAAATTGAAAGAGGGTAGTATGTCATTTGCACCAAAAATTATGAAGACTAGTGGTAGTACAAAAAGAGATTTGGGAATCTTAAGTAAATAGATTGGTTCATATATCGAGTGGATGATGCACAATGGGTATCCTCTTTAGTCATAGCACTAAAAAAATGGTAAATTGAGAGTTTTTATTGACTACAAGCCCCAAAATGCAACCGCTATCAAACATCATTACCTAGTTCCTTTTGTGCATGAAATTCTTGATCGAGTAGTTGGCCTTGAGAGATATTCATATGTGATGGATTTAGCAGTTACTAATAGACCAAAATAACATAAGAGGAACAAAAGAAAACCAGTTTTATAACTCCATGGGAAGTCTTTTCCTTTCAAGTGATGCCATTTGGCCTTTTGAATGCATATACAAGCCTCCAAAGTTGGATGGATTGTATACAAATGCCTTTCTTAGATAAGAATGTTAGTCTTCATGGATGATTTTTGTGTATATAGTTCTAGATCACTCCATTGCTCTACGCTTAGAAAAGTGTTCCAAAGGATAGATGAAGATGGAGGCCAAATCAATTCTAAGAAATGCAAGATATCTAAACCTAGGGTTTGTACTCTTAGGTCATGAGTAAGTGAAAATGGAATCTCCATTGATCCAAAGAAAATAGAGGCTCTTTTGTTTCAAGATTCATCAAGCATTTCAAGAGAATTTGTGAGCTTTGTCCAAGAAATGAGATATTTGACTCAATCCTTCTCCATGCTCTCAAGGTATGTGTACACTTTACAAAAGATCAATAAAATAGAACTTTCACATGGGGAAAGGAAGATCAAGAAATTTTTGACATGATAAAAGAAAAACTGACCAAACCTCCTATATTCAAACCTCCTGACGGAGATCAACAATTTTATTTAAATCTTAGCATAGGTTCAAGGTAGTAATGCTTATACAAAGCCATCACGTTTTTACCACGTGTGTGATTGTGACCACATCATCAAGATTCGTGACAAATTTTCATGATCACAATTGTTTCTTGCTTTATAAACAAGTTGTTATCTCCCCATGGTCTATATAAGGATCATTTTAGTACATCCTTATGCATCAAATATGTGGAGGCAGTCTTGCTTTCATTCAAGATTTTTTGAGCTTGGGAGAATCAGCTTTGTGAGCATGGAGACCTATGTCTTCCTATGGTTGATTAAGTTCTTCGATTTGGATTCACCTCACATAACCTCTTCATTGCACTCATCTCACAAACTAGCTCTCAGGATCTACGCATGGTTTGTGAGTTCTTTTGTCTATTTGGAGCTTGTGCATGCTTATCATTATTGCAGACAATAAATGTTTGCACTATCATGTGTAATTGTTCTTGTATGTGTGTAAGTTCTCTTGTTGTTCTATATTCTTGGGATTTCTGGCTAAGAGCCAATATGTATGTATGAGACACGTATCAATGGTGTCCACTAAAGGCTCCAACATTGTTTTTTTTTCGAACAAAGCTCATATCATACCCATAACATTCTTCAACAAATCAATCTTATCTAGCTTATAATTTGCATCTACAATTGCAATCAAGTGCAATGAAGTTCTGTCTATAAGAACCAATCCCCCGGGTACCAACCACTTGTCCTTGCAACTGAATAGAATTGACCACCATTCTAAAAAAGAAGAAAATATCCCATCCATTCTGAGATAATTACATCCACTTTTGCTTGGAAGTTCAATCTCTTCAAGTTTGCCTTTTAAAACAGTAATAATATTACTATAACCATTAGCTTTGACAATTTCAATTGTTGTATCTACCATAATTGAGCATTCTATGACTTAACATGTTTGGCTTGAGTTCTTGCACAAAAAAGTGAAAGAATCCATGTTCATGCCCCAACATCCAAAACAACTTTATCCTTGAATAGAAAATCATTTTGATAAATAGCCTTCTGATATGTTTTCGCACGGATAAAATCCTTCAACATCTCTTCACAAATGCCAAAATGACCATCAATAGCATATCCTTTGAAAATCACCTATAATTCAACAATTCTTTTGCCAAAATAATAGCATGTTACTGTATCTAAATCGTCTTTTTGATTGGCTAACAATGTGCATGTGTGTGTACGTGCATATGTATGTGTATGTGTTTTAATTATGTGACTATGTGTTTATAGGTTTATGTGTGTATGCGTATGCATATGCGTATGCGTATGCGTATGCGTATGCGTATGCGTATGCGTATGCGTATGCGTATGCGTATGCGTATGCGTATGCGTATGCGTATGCGTATGCGTATGCGTATGCGTATGCGTATGCGTATGCGTATGCGTATGCGTATGTGTATGTGTATGTGTATGCGTATGTGTATGTGTATGCGTATGCGTATGTGTTAACTGTGTTTATGATTGGTTTTTTTCTTTTGCTAACACGTCTTCATGATATAGGTCAAACATTGGATGGCGGGTACTTGGAAGTAAAAAAGTGTATCACAGAGATAGGAAAGAGAAAATCTTAATGCCTTAGTGTGCAGACTTGCATAGCTCTGTGGAGCTGAGGGAAGCAAAAGAGTCAACAGACAATCTTCTTCGATGCTTGCGAAAAAGGTCACGGGAAGCACTATGAATACCATGCTTTTCTTGTATCAGTGAGGTGAGATGGTTTACAGGATTGGTCTTGTCTGCTGGAGGATCTGCATGCTCCGACTATGAAGGCCATAAGCAGCTACTTGTGTGGGAGGTCATGGATAGTTGGGGGGGTTATGGTTACAATGTTGGTGTCAGTTCATTTGGCTGTGGCTGGACTTCGTAACCGAATTAGTTAGATCCCCAAATATTGGAATTATTTGCAAATGATATTAATAGGCCCTAGTTGAAATCTCAAGTATATTAACAGTTTATGATTTACATCTTTGGGGTCTAGTCTGTGGGGAGGCTTCCCGTAAAGCTTGTGGGTTGGATATTTGTGCTCTGTCCAATAATGCAGAGGTGGCTTAATTTTGCACGGTGGAGCCGAGTGACAGGAGTTCTTACAGGGGGGTTTGAAGGCATCTAAATACACAGGAGGGAGGGCATTTAGCCATGAATGGAAGGGAGGTTCTCTTTTTCGAGAATCAACATCCAGCTGGGTGATCGGGGGGAGATCTTTTTTTTTATTTGCTTGGTTTTTTGTTTCCTCCTCTCTGTCTATATGGTACTCACGCAGGTAGGCAAGGAGGAAGGGTTGCCGACTGCTCTGCCGAGGGAGGGTAAGAGCCCATGAATGCACACGGCTGTTGTACAGGGGGTGGCACCCTCCCGGGAACTGCAGACATGACGTGGGGAGGTATCCGAAGGAAAAGAAAAGCCCATAAAAAGGGGGGGCACGCGAGCAATTTTTTTTGGCCTCTCTCTGCTTCGTTTTTATTCGAGGGTCGCTGTTGTGTTTGGAACTTCATCCTTAGTGGAGGCAGCGGTTTTTTTCTCTCATTCTCCTTACTCGTTGTTGGTGGAAGGTCAAGGGAGAGGGTGGCTGTTCTTGCTTTTGGGGGCCATGAGGCGTACAGATCTGTGGAGATCGTGGCTATCCTGGGAAGGAAGCAAGCAAGGAGTGTCGAGGTTGTCCGCTGTTCTTAGGGTGGAAGGAGGAAGGAAGGGAGGTTCGTGGCAGCAAGGGCTTCGGTTACAGTCCGAGGGGGGGGGGGGTTCTCTTGTTTTTGTTGGTTTTGGATTGTTCTTCGGGTGCTGCTACAGAGTTGGAGGGCCTCTCTATAACTAGAGGGAAAAGGAAAGACCACGACATCAACGCTGTATTTTGGGGAAGATCCTTCACAATGTCCTGCTGAACGGAATCTTCTACACCGTTGCACGAGGTGCTGAAGCTGAGCGAAGAAGTGCATGAAGAAATTATGGCATACTCAAAGTGACCGGAAGATCTCTATTGAGCTGAGCGTCTGAGTCCTTGGATGAAGCATTGATCAAGAAGCAGGTAACCATGTGATGCATGAATGTGTATTGTAGCAAAAATCTCTGTTGCTTTGTTCCGCACTAAAAGAACATGAACAGTATGCTATTTAAGGACAATTCTTTTGCTCACAATGTCTCATCCTGTTGCAAATAGTAAGCTATTGCTGGGCTTGACAACATGTCTGGACTATAACAGAGAAGCCAGGTCCCTGCTATGATTGTGATCTCTGTCCTTGTTTTCAAGGCACTGATTATGCATACGTTCATCGTAAGCATTAACTTCTTCTCTAGATGGCGACGCACAATTTGAAATAATAGAACACAAAGGGGTAGAAGAGATTTTGGTGTAGAAAAAACTTTCACGAACATTCTCTGGAAGGCTCTCCCAAGAGAATTGTGCGCTAGAGCTGAACTGTGTGCTAAGGTCTAATAACGACTGTTGTTCCATTACTGAAATCGAACATCGGAGTTACTCAGTTAACTCTAATAATTAGCTTGGAATGTTCCAGTTTTCTGTTGCCTTCCCTCTGTGCTTACGAATCTATAGGTTTTGGTTAAGCTAACATTTTGAGTTGTTACTCATAGCTTCGTGCGTATCTACGTAAAGGGAAGTTAAAAATAGCTGATGCATCATACTTTTCAAATCGCTCTCAAAAGATGAATTATCAAGTTGGTTCAAGATAAATGTATGTCGATTGATTGGACGTTGAATGACTTTACAGGAGTTGCTCCTGTGGAATTTCCAAATCGAACTATTCTACTTAACTCCTATCCGTTGTTCGCATTTGACTTGAGACTTCTCAGATTCAACAATTGAAATAACCTTCCAAAAGATTTTGATTGACGTATGCTGCATAACATCGTCTTTTAAGATTTGTTTTTTTTTTTATATAAAGGAAGTTCGGCAATAGCCTACTCTCCCGGACTTGAATTAAATTAAGAAACAAGGGTACAATAGAAGGGGACTAGTGCCCACGGGACCCCCCAAATCCCACAAAGCAGGGGAAGCTTGATTGAATCCTAGGTTGCATTACAGAGAAGGTTAATCACCCTCTCATCGCCCTCATGCGGGGCCCACTTGGGTTTGAGCTTGTTGTTGATCAAAAGTAGGACTTGATGGTGCCTGAAGGGGGGGGACTTCTTACTGTTAACGATCCTTTTGCCCAGGATGAATAGTGATTTCTCGATCGACCACTGCCTGGGGGGGTCGCCGAAGTTGAGGGCACACCTCTCCCGCCAAATTTTCCACAGGACTTCCCCTCTGATGGCGTTCCAGAGAGTCGCAGAGCAGCCTATTGCTTCTCCCAAAAGGACTTGTTTCCAACTAAGCTGTTTTTGAAGTCTGATTTTCATTCCAACCGTCTGCCAGATTCTGTAGGAGTTGGGGCAAGTAAGGAAGATGTGTGGGACATCTTCGATAGCGCGGTGGCAGCGTTTGCACCAAGGAGGGATCCCACAAAGTTTGCTAGCCTTATGGTTAGTCCAAATTCCTCGATGAAGAATTTGCCATAAGAGGACAGACTTCTTAATCTCAATAAGGGGGTGCCAGATACCCATGAATTTCATGTCCCACCGAAGCCGCGTCCAAGATTTGTTTGAAACAACGTTGTGCAAGGTATTAAATGAATTGTGAACTTACTTGCGAGGATATGTTGAATTATGCTTATGTAAAGTTCATGTGTAGCGTAAGGGTCACTCAATTTCAATATGGACCATGTATTTTTGGTTACAGGGGGTGGCCATGAAATTGTGGGGGTGAATGTGCAGGTGTGTGCAATAGAGCATGTGCGAAGGAGTGAGAGATAAAGTGACCCAGATAGGGGGAAAGAGGGAAAGAGTGTGTGTGAGTATACCTTGTGGGGTGTGTGGATGTAGGTGGGTGGTGCGAGGAAGAAGAGAGGGTCGGAGTAATCGAAACTTGAGTCAAAGGGGAGAAGGATGTGCATGAAGGGTGTGTGTATGTGAGGAGAGATAATGAGAACAAGGGAAAGTGGGGATGTGTGCATATGTGGGCATAGGTGTACACGAGTGAGTGAATAAAAAGAGCTAAGAATGAGAGAGAGAGAGAGAATAGGAAACGGGAATTGGTTGGAACAAGGATGCGTATGCGAGGAGAAGTTTGGGGTGTGTTCAAATACAACTCAGTGACTTAAGGCAAGGAGAGTGGACCGATTTTGAGGGATTTAGATCCAGTATAAGTGCCTCTCAGCATCCTTTCCCTTGGACTAAGAGTGCCAACAGTATGCATATGCGTATGCGTATGCGTATGCGTATGCGTATGCGTATGCGTATGCGTATGCGTATGCGTATGCGTATGCGTATGCGTATGCGTATGCGTATGGGTGTGTGTATGTGTATGTGTATGTGTATGTCTATGTGTGTATGTGTATGTGTATGTGTATGTGTATGTGTATGTGTATGTGTATGTGTATGTGTATGTGTATGTGTATGTGTATGCGTATGTGTATGTGTATGCGTATGTGTATGTGTATGTGTATGTGTATGTGTATGTGTACGCGTATGTGTATGTGTACGCGTATGGGTATGCGTACGCGTACACGTATGCGTATGCGTACGCGTACGCGTGCGCGTATGCGTATGCATATGCATACGTGTACGCGTATGCGTACGCATATGCGTATGTGTATGTGGATGTGTATGTGTATGTGTATGTGTATGTGTATGTGTATGAGTATGTGTATGTGTATGTGTATGTGTATGTGTATGTGTATGTGTATGTGTATGTGTATGTGTATGTGTATGTGTATGTGTATGTGTATGTGTATGTGTATGTGTATGTGTATGTGTATGTGTATGTGTATGTGTATGTGTATGTGTATGTGTATGTGTATGTGTATGTGTATGTGTATGTGTATGTGTATGTGTATGTGTATGTGTATGTGTATGTGTATGTGTATGTGTATGTGTATGGTATGTGTATGTGTATGTGTATGTGTATGTGTATGTGTATGTTATGTGTATGTGTATGTGTATGTGTATGTGTATGTGTATGTGTATGTGTATGTGTATGTGTATGTGTATGTGTATGTGTATGTGTATGTGTATGTGTATGTGTATGTGTATGTGTATGTGTATGTGTATGTGTATGTGTATGTGTATGTGTATGTGTATGTGTATGTGTATGTGTATGTGTATGTGTATGTGGATGTGTATGTGGTTGTGGATGTGGATGTGGATGTGGATGTGGATGTGTATGTGTATGTGTATGTGTATGTGTATGTGTATGTGTATGTGTATGTGCATGTGTATGTGTATGTGTATGTGTATGTGTATGTGTATGTGTATGTGTATGTGTATGTGTATGTGTATGTGTATGTGTATGTGTATGTGTATGTGTATGTGTATGTGTATGTGTATGTGTATGTGTATGTGTATGTGTATGTGTATGTGTATGTGTGTATGTGTGTGTGTATGTGTGTGTGTGCATGTGCCTGTGTGTGTGCATGTGCATGTGTGTGTACGTGTGCATGTGCATGTGCGTGTGCATGTGTGTGTGTGTGCATGTGCATGTGTGTGTGCATGTGCGTGTGCATGTGCATGTGCATGTGCATGTGTATGTGTATGTATATGTGTATGTGTATGTGCATGCATGCATGTGCATGTAGGTGCATGTACATATGTTTGTGCATATGCAATTGTATGTATATGTGTATGTCT